>JADLZK010008333.1:0-130411 GCA_015847255.1 Hyparrhenia diplandra | reverse complement strand
ACTCAACTTTTATTTTACAACTGACCCGAGCACCCTGAAATCTTCAAAGTTTGGGACGAAAGTTAAAATAGAAATCAAAGTTAGATCCCAACAGGTGTTGAGTGTACTGCAGCGAGAAATGTATGATCCACTGACTACTATGCTCGAGCGGACCTCCCAATGATATGTATGGGGGATCTCAATGAACTCATGGACTATAATGAAAAGCTTGGTTCTAGACTATTTGTTCCTTAATATTTTTTATTTATCCATTTATAATATTTTTACAGGAGTATTATTTGGATTCGTTGGTATAGGAAAAAACGCCTCACGGTTTTGCCACTTGACCGTGTTTACCGGATTTGTGGGCATGCATGGAATGTCGACCGCCTCGCTCGTAAAGTTGATGGTTGGCGGGGCGTCTTCAAGCATGCCGGCTCCGATGAATGAGGCGCGTGTCAATTTAGAGTCCACAAGAACTCACTTCCTAGTAGTGTAATATGGCTCACAGCTGATAACACGCTGCAGCAGCAAAGCCACCAGCCAAAAGATCAGAGAACACGCACAAGCTGGTTGGAGTACCAAGCAGGAGGTGCAGGCTAAGGAAGACGCTGTGAAGGCATTGTAAGCACAACTCAAGAAGAAGAACCAGTACATTGTAACTTGTCCAGGTATGGGGAGGAGATTTTTCTATGTATGATTATCCTGGTTTGTGTAGTTCAGTCAGATGATATGGTTAATTGGGAACAGGTCCATGTCCCTGTTATTTCGGTGGTCAGGTTTGGAACATGTTGGAAGTAGCTTTGAATGAATGTTGTGCCTCATTGAAATGAATAAATGGAAATAGCTCGGAATGAATGTTAATGTGGTTTTGCATGAATGTCCAGCACAATGAATAAAGCGCTTACTCTCTTTCAATAGCTATATAACGATCTCTTTATTTCTATCCGTTTGAAAAGAGCTGAAAGACAAAAGCAACGTCTAAAATATAATGAAAATTGTAATATAAAAATTCATCAAAAATCATTTTTCTGATTGCACCGATCGATGGCTTTCTGCTTTTCTACAGCAAAAAATTTGTGGTTCTTGATTGCATAGAATTGAAATAAACTCGGTGCATCATTGATGTCTGGTGGATCGATCGTGGATGCTGAGCAGTGTAGCAGAAGCAGAGCAGGTGATGGCGTTTACCCCAAAGCTTGAATGCATGCAGGGTGACGACAACGAGCTCGGCCGCTGTGATGCTTCTGCCCTCGATCGAAGCACTTGATGCCTTGAAGCTAGTGGCATTCGGCGACGCAGCGTGCATGCTCGGTGACGCAGCCGCTGTAGCTGGTGGCCTTCGGTGACACTTGTACTACACGACTTTAGACGTTCTGAGCCGGTTCTCGTCGAGATATTACACGCCTTAGAGATTTTTTTTTTTTTGCAATATATAAGAACATTTTTATAGAAGGAGAAATAACACACGACATGGCGCAGCTTGAACCGATCCAGCGGCAGCTTCACATCACAGTGTCCTTGAAAAATCTAGCAGCCTGCACGAGATTTTAATTTCGATCCAACACAACACAATGTCCCTTCCCGTTGGATTGGAATCTTTGATGGTGGCATGGAGAGAACCCACCCCAAAGCAAAGCTCCATGTTTTCAAGAAAAAAAAAAAAAAAAAGCTGCTGCATCGAGTGAAGAGTCTGCAACTTCTGCATAGTATAGGACAGCGTGTGTGCTTGGATTTTCCTCCGTTCGAAACAGAACAACATCTCGTGAAAGTACAGTCGTGCTAGCAGTGTTGTGCTTAAATAACCAGGCTGTCACTCTGGATTCCAGCTCGAGGTAGGCTACTGGCAGTTGTTTCGGACTTATTTTCCTCCTTGGATAATACACGGACAGAGAGCAGATTCATTTCAGAGAGCTACAAACCCTGAATAATAGCTGAGCTTAGGCTTGCTGCCTAATAATCATGTTTACAAATGCCATCCAAGATCATGCCCTCTTTTTCTTAGAATAGAAGGATCATTCAGCTAACAGCATATGCCATTCAAGATCATTCACTTTTTTTTTAAACAGAAGGATCACTCAGTTAACAGCACATGTCATTCAAGATCCTTCGGTTAACTATAGCTATGCATTAGCTAGGCAACCGGTGTGAGAGAGGTGGCCAGTGAGGCCACCGGTGTCAGATTCAGGTGAACATAAGGTTTGCCCGGTACGTGCGTCTTCCCGGGTAGCCTACATCTCCCTACACAGCATCTTGTTCATCTTCCAACAAAGGTTCTTCATTGAGATTAAGGGCCTGTTTGGGTGGCTTCAACTCCACATGGAGCACCTCCACTCCAAAACTCCAGGTGGAGCTAGCTCTAGGTAGAGTTGGAGCCGTAAACATGTCGTTTGGCTAGATGAGTGATTCCAGCTCCAAATAACAAAATTTTTGGACAGGTTGTCATAAGCGGATCCCTATCGGCTGGAAGTAAATTCAAAGTCTAAGGCCATGTGTGAAGAACTCTCACTCGAGTGGATGGCAAGCTAACGTGATAAGACAATTATATTTATAAGCAATCTTCAGGACTTTGGCACCTGTAAAAACTTTGGCTCCTATAAATATTTTTTGGCGCGTAGCAGATGGATTCTGGCAGTTGTAAAGAAATCTTTTCTGGTTCGAATTGTTTCTAGCGCTTATGTATTTGGTGGAGTATAAGAAAACTGTTGGCGCGTGTATTGGAATTGTTTTTGGCTCATATAGGACCGCGTTCAGCTGCTTCAGTTGGTTGGATGAGTACATTGTGTAGCCCAAAGCAGCGATGTGCAACTTAGTTGTGGAACTCAAATTAATAAAGATTAACATGGTTATTCAACTGCAATACTAATTTCAGAGATCGAGGGGGTACAACATTTTTAAAGGCAATTTATTATTTTAATCATAGGACTGTGCATTGGCATCAGGGCAGCCCCAATGGTAGACACCACACATGAAGTCTCAGGCAACCACATCAGCAAAAATGATTACTATAAACCATTTAACCATTGATGCTAACATGCGAAAAATGAGAAGAGTCCGGCGAAGTGACTGCATTTTACTCTTTCGGTCTCCAATTCTGATCATATTTTTTTTGTGGAAGGGATTGCACTTGGACTCCTGCATTTATTCATATTAGATGAAGAATAGGACGTGCCCGTCAACTTCTTTTGTCGTACATGTTTCCATATAGATCATTCGAAATTCTATCTTCACTTTATCACCCCAAACTGCGGCGGGTTTTACTCTTCTTCCTGTGTGGTTTTTTTCTGCCTTTAAGCAAAAAAATAATAATAAGTTAGAAACAATTCTTGTAGTTTCCCATTGTATAAGGGGTGATATGCATATTTAACCACACCTCGGTTCCCATAATATATTCATAACAAAAATTAAGATAAACAACAACAACAAAAATGTGAGACAAAAAACAACCTTACGGAGTGCCGCATTATAGGCTCTCTCAATAGAGGCTCTCCGAGCTCCCTCTAACTGAGATGCACATAAGAATGCACATGTATAAGATTAGACAATTTGCTTGTTGACGAATTAAATGGATGTGCGTGTGTACCTTCTCCCTGTTGCCAATCAGCATATGACCCTTCATGGTGGATGTCTTGTCCACAAGGAGCGAGATGCGATCGCCGCTGTCAAAAACACAAGAATCAATGAGCAACGGTAAGTAAACGGTAAACCAATGTAATATTCCAGGTGTAGAAGCTATGACACTAACTAGAATTGAGGACGAATACAAGGTTTATTTCCAGTAAGGTTGACTTTGACTAGGAAAATAGCCAATTTATGTTGAATGCTAAACGAGCAACATATTTCTAACAAACATGTTTGTGGAATTCAAAAGGTAACAAATTAAACTCACTCCGCAGATTTTGAAGTTGATGCATTGCTCTTGCCTTTTTCAATAGATGTCTTAGCTCTACTAACCTGGCAACTTAGAGAATGCACAAACATATGGGGCTCCCGGGAGCAGTCATCAATCATGGCATTATCTGTAAATAATGCCTTCAGTTTAGAGGCACAATGCTGCACTGCTGTGTCGGTTGTGCTTTGAACACTTGTTTCCCACAATAACTGATTTTCTTTTACGATTTCTATGGCTTTGATAGCCTTATCACTTGGAATCTCCGTCAAACAATCAGAAGGAGTTTCTTCATGCTAGGAACACACACAATTGAGTGATTCTCTTCCTCTAAACAATCCTGTGCATCGGGCCTCTTTTCTATATCTGGGCCTCTTCTGCATCTGAAAAGGGGTATGGAATGTGTAACGTGCATGTACTGATCCAAAAAGTAGAGATACGGTAACACTTGGCGTCATACTATTAACCTGCTCTTTTCCTATACCATTCATTCCGAATAAAACTCCTGTGATATAAAAACATAAAAATGGTTAGAAAGAAGATAATAAGATACAAATAGTACTGCAAATTGAGTTTTAAACCGTACATTAGGTAACCACCTCAGTGAATCAGTGAATAGCATGGTTCCGCCAAAGAAATTAATGAAGCAAAAGGACTAATAAAACGAACTGCCTACCGCATTGCGGAGTGGCCGTGGCCCTTCGTCCATGGTGCGGAGGCTTCTTCTTCTTTCTTGTCCACCTCATCTCAACTTTGCTTAGCCTCCAATGCTTGATGAGTGCAAGCAGTAGTAAAGTACTACCTTCATGACAGACAGAGAAAATGAATTTAAAGATGAATATTTGGGCAATTAAATGAAGTATTTCTTTAAGGGTCGCTCGTACGTGAGGTAGCAAAGACGAACCTCCGGCGTTCCGTTCGCAGGATGGGCAACTATGAATGTCTAGAATCGCTTGCCAAGGAGGGTGAAGTGGTGGATGGTGTTTGGTTTTTGAAACAGAACCAAGAGGAAGGAGATGAGGATGAACTGGGAGCACAGCGAAGAGGTCTTAAATAGCACCGGCGCGCTTCCAACGGCCACCTCTCTGGCTGTCTGTGGTACTGTATCGTGTGCGTCCAAGGCAACGGCGACCCAGCGTGGGCGCGTGGCCTGTAACAGCGCTGAGTTAAAGCATCGGTGTATTACCTCTGTATCATGGAGTTCGTCGTTTTTGACTTTTTGAATTTCATATTTGATCATCCGTCTTATTCAAAATATTTATGCAAATAATAAAATAAATTAATCAATATTTAAGTATCTTTATTGATAAAATAAGTCGTACCAAAATAAATTATGTTTGTGCAAAAAATTTAAATAAAACGAAGCATTGAATAAGATGACACGGAATTCAGGACGATAAATTCAGTGGACGGAGTGAGTACGGTGTAGCTGTGTCGCTACAAGTGGTGCAGCCCTGAGTGAGCAGGCTTTTCATAAAAAATGACGTTTGCCCAAACGTTGCGATCCGTGCACTATGCGTGGCACCCAGTGAACATACCGATCTGTGCACCATGCATAGAAAAGAGACGAGACCAGTGATATGATCGTGCATGGCCAGAGCCCCACCATCCAAGAGCAGTGCTGCAGCAAGCCAGTCCTCACCAGTCCTCACATGATGCTTTGGATCGTTAAATCCCATCAACTGCAGAGAGGGGACGTGGGGCGCAGGAATCCCTGTTGTTTGTGCCGTCCCATGCACGCTGTGCTTGCACGGTTCAGCGGCCATCACTTGTCGCCCCACCACGGTCCAAGACAGCAGAAGCACACTGCAGCATGCAAGCAGGTGATCAGCTTACAGTAGGTTAACTGTAATCAGCTGCTCGTCACCACGCTGTTGAAGCAGACGATTAGTCTATTTTATTTCTCGGAGAGAAAAATCCTTCTAATCCAAAACGCATCTCACTGTACACGTTGCAGCATCATCGGAAAGATCTTCAAGTCTAGTTTTTTTTAACAAATTGTTTAAAATTTTAAATATTGCATGTATTTTTTACAAATTAAATTAAACTTATAATACGCATCCCAACTCAAATCAAAAGCCCATATCCCATCAACTGCATCGCTATACATGCACGCTGCCAAGTCCCATCAACAGTGGGAATCTGAAATCGCTGCGTCTACTGTGCACGCTCAAGCGGCCATCATTTCATTTCTCTGCCGATTCAGCTAGAGTACCAAAGCGCTGCTGCCGTAGGTGTCCTAGGTGAGACAGAGATCACGGGTGCTCGAACAGCGCGTGCACACTTCGAGGAAGAGCCAGCTCTTCACAAGGTCTCACGGGTGCACAGTGCCATGCATGCACGCCACTATCACCATCTATGCGATGCGCTACCTACCATGCATCCATGCTTCAAAAGTTGAACAGCTGGTCTCTAATCAGAGCTGCAGCCATCAGGTCGTGAAATCGCATCAACACCATTACACAGATTGGATCTGTCAGCACAATGCGTATACTACATGGGTGTCGGGCTACTAGCCAGGCACAGGATTGAAGTATGGGCACCTTTGCGGATGCTTCCTAATACATATTCCCTCCGTCCGCGAATAACCTCACTTCTAGGATTCAAAATTTTTCCGAAAATAAAAGGTCACGATGCACAAGGTCCAATGTCTAGCAGGAGATGGCAGGCCAAAGAAATGGTAAAAAAATAAAACTGATGGACATGTGCCCATGCTTTAGGCCTTGTTTAGATGTTCCAAAAACTTGGAAAAGTAATCTGTTGGAACTCCCCGTGAAGCGCACTGTAGCACGTTTCGTTTGTTTGTAGTAAATATTATCCTACCATGGGGTAACTAGACTCAAAAGAATCGTCTCGTAATGTACATCTAAACTGTGTAATTAGTTATTTTTTTACCTATATTTTATACTCCAAACATATGTTTTTTGGTGTATTTAATGTGATGTGATGGAGGGAGAGTGGAAAAGAGTTAGAAACTTTAGCAATCTAAACAAGGCCTTCCTAACTGCTTCCATTTTTCCCAACCACAAACTCATCTGACGGCGCATGCATGACCGGGGCTTCGTGAAGCTTCTGCCGTCTGCTACGGCTTCTGGACCTTCCAGACGGTAATATTTGTGAGGGGGCAATTTAGTCATTTTACACCCCTTCTTGGTTTCGTGCCAGGACCTAAACGTAAAGTTAATTGCGGACGGAGGGAGTAATCCAGCTCAAGATCCTTCCAAACCATCTATCAAAAGAGCAAAAGGATTAACCATAATAAGCCAACAATTTGGGAGGGGCCCATGCAGTCAGATATGAAGAATGCACGGGTATGCAAGCAGAGACCAAACGCCGGCCACTAGTACTCTACAGTCTACAGTACTCTCTTGCACACTGGCTGTAGCTGCAGGGATGGTCGCCGGATCAGCGCGCGAGCCTGCCCCGTGGTCGTCCGGCAACGCGGCGAGGATTCTCTAACTTGCTTCAGTAAAGTCACGGCTAACTTTACCCTACTTGGATGCCATCCAATGGACAGGAAGCTCATCACCTTGTTATTAGTGCTTAGCTGAGAACTGAGATGCTAAAAAAGTGCATTTAAAGCCCAATTCACTAATCGAAAAAATGCAAGTTCACGGAAAGGGCAACGACTGTTGGTAGAATTTTTTTTCCTGTGCAGCTTATCTTTTTGTATAATAATTTTTACAAGAACCTGATAAATATTTGAATCCATCTTAATACCAAAATAAAGGTAAAACTTATATGAAGTTTGTAGTTCTCATAATATCTACAACTTTGTGGTTTGTGACTTTTTCTTCCAAAACTATTTTGAGTGATTTTTTTTTGCAAAGTAAATACAGATATTACAAATTAAAAGGTTATATTCAAATAAAATACGTACATCTTAAAAATTTAAGTCATTCTTAAAGTACGTACAAATTAAAAATTTTTGCATAAAAAATAGTCAAATTGAAGTCATTCTTAAAGTCTATTTATTAATAAAGCGAACCACAACAAAAGAAGTGATATTTTACACAAAATTTTAAATAAGACGAGTGATCAAAGTTAGGGTTGAAAAGGCCAAACGAACTATAATTAGGGTTGAATAAGACGAGCGGCTAGAAATCGTTGTGGCCATTAGCACGCTATTAGCGCCAAATAGCGCCGCTATAGCACAAAAATAGCGTTTTTGTTGAAGCTCACGCTAAATTCGTTAGCACGCGATTTGAAACAAGGCAAGATCATGAACTCATTGTTGAGGTGACTCATCATTAGTAAATTGTAACTTTTTTTAAATTTATATAATGGTAAAACATAAATAAATATGTACCCATTTCATTCATTGCTTTTCTTGAATATTTGATAGTTTTTGGTAAAGTTTTTTATAAGAAAGGTATATTGCGCAAGAAAAATTATTATCAATTATTATCCTTGCTTGGTCCATGAACTGGGCTTTAAATGGGTTGTTGTTTGCATCTCATAAGGTGAAGAGCTTCCAGCCGTTGGATGGGGATTAAATGGCATCTAGGTAAGGTAAAGTCACTTGTGACTTTATTGAAGCAAGTTAGAGAATCCCTGCCGCCAGCCACGGCAGCAGTAGGCACGCATGGCCATGGCCAATGAAATGCATTGGAGGGCGTGCGCTGTGGTCTGCACAGCAATGCTTTGCGATCACGGGCATGAGCGTGAGCACGGAGAGACAGCCGCTGCACGACAAGTGTTGAGGGTGAAGTGACCGATCGAGGATTCGTGGTCTGGCGATGCAGGCCAGGCCACCACAAGAGCTTGAAAAGGCGCGTTAGTGGTACCGTACATGATGAGACGATGACATGCATTGATGCATGTGTCCCCCGCTGCCTGCCCAAGATTCCCAGGCTTTCGTTTAGTAGTAGTATTTCTTTTCTCATAGATTCAGAGATGTCCATCTTGTATAGATGTTTGTGTTTCTAGTACACTCGCATCGGGGCGCGGCACGTCTGCCCTCGGGGGTGTTTAGTTTGTACCAGTAGTAACCAAAAAATGCTACAGTTTCTGTCACGTCGAATCTCGTAAACGTATTTTTAGAGCATTAAATATAGGTAAATAAAAAAACTAATTACACAGTTTGGCTGAAAAGTGCGAGATGAATCTTTTAAGCCTAGTTAGTTCATGGTTGGATATTAATTACCAAATACAAACGGAAAGTGCTATAGTAGCCCAACCCAAAATATTTTACCCACTAAACACCCCCGAGTAGCTCGAACTCTAGCTCTACGGTAAAGGGGACTCTCATGCAGCCAAGGACGTCGTGAAAGAGAAACAGGGCAGCCCATGTTTTTTTTGAGAGGCGGTGGGGTAGGAAGTTCATAAAATCAGCTTTTTAACCTATCTAACTTTTGAAAACCTTTCGGTTTTCGATCATTAGCAGTTTTGAGGGTGGTTTAGCATTTTTAAGGGTGGTTTTGCTGATGTAGTATCACACCTAAAGGGTAAATCGGAGTAAGGGCCCGCTTAGCTGAGATCCAAAATTTGCCTGGTCAAAACTTTTTTCTTAGATTACACAATACAACGTAGACGCTCAACATCCACGCACACACTCACCCCTATGGACACACGTACGCAAACCCTATCCCTATGAGCACCTTCGAATGACTGAGCTGGCAATCTTGAAGTTCACGAAGTCACCGTAGACGCCTCGCCGTTGACGGGAACGTCACCTACCACTTAATGCGTAACGTCGGAAAATCCTTGAATAAATCCAGGATAATGTGTCGCGCTCAGGATTTGAACCCTAGGTGGGAGCCCCCCAACCAATGACCTATGGGCATGCTAAATTTTGGTTGCGAAAACTTTGGCAAGAATTTAATTTAGTATAGCACTTGCTTGATGACAAAACTTTAGCAAGAGTATTGGTATAGCACATAATTGGTTGGCAAAACCTTTTCACCAATTTGGCTAGAACCATTGTAACACTAAACTTTTGGTTTGAAACCAATCAAGCGTCAAAAGATTTTGCAATGCCGCAATTTTTTGTTGGGCATGTTTTGGAGGGCAACCAAGCAAGCCCTAAGTTCAACGTTCAAGGAGATAAGCATACTACAAATTTTTTTTTTTTTATGTACAATATGTGAAGTTAATAAAAAAATATTCAAACATAATTATACACATGCAGTGAATAGCTCCAAATCTCAAAAGTAGAACTTATACTAGGTTTCATATGAAATGACCTCACAGTCATCCTGTTGCACTAGTCATTGATCTGAGTTACGAGTAGCACTTCCAAACTCAGCCTCAGCCCAAGAAGAAGTCCACATCTAGTGCTTTTAGGAGCATGCTAAGCACTTAAGCAGACAAACTAAATACACACATAATACAACACTTCCTGAGTTCATGAACTCGGCAAAGCCCTAATTCCGCTCCGCAAAGGACTTAGCCAAGCGGCTGCGCTCGGCAAAGGACCTTTGGCCAAAATTTTCATGGCGAAGAGTCTTTGCCGAGTGTCTTTTCGGCGCTCGGCAAAGGCTTTGTTGAGCGCCCCAAAAACACTCAGGAAAGTTTACACTTTCGGCAAAATAAAATTACAAAAGATCCAAAAAAAAAAGTTTTTTAAGAGGGAGACACTACTACATCATTCATTTTTTGTGGCGGTTATTTTTCATTAACGGGATCACCATTAATCCTTCCATTAACGGCGACGATTTCACGGCACCCAAAAAAACCGCCACGAAAAATCAAGAAAAATAAAAAAATCAAACCTTAACCCTAATGGGCCCGAATCTGCGCCCATTAGGGTTAGGAATTCGAACGCCGCCGCTCCGGCCATCCGTGCCCCGGGAGGTCCAACCTCGCCGGATCCGAGGTCGCCCTCACCGAATCCCGGGTCGTCCTCACCGGATCCGGGTTCACGCCGCCGGATCCGAGCAGCCGGCGCCGGTGGACGCCTTGAGCCGCCGCCAGGGAGAGCCGCCCGATACCGGGGCCCCACGCGTTGCCGGTTGAGCCGCGCCGCCTTGATCGGGTTGGGGCAGCCCAAGCTGGGGGGGGAAGCCACGGTCCGGCTGGGATCTCCGCGCCGCCGTGGCGCCATTGGGTGGGGGCCATCGGGAGGGAGGGCTGCGGGCGGGACGGAGGAGGGAGAGAGGGAAGGATGGGGCACGTCGGGAGGGAAGGCAGGTGAGGTGCGGGAGGGAGAGAGGGAAAGATGGGAAGTGAAGTGAACTGGAACTCTAGAAAGTGAAGTGCTCGTATATATATTTTGTGGCCACGGAATGGGCTTTTGGGCTGATGAGCTCGGTCGATTTTTTCATGGCGGACTAATTAGAAAAACTGCCACGGCTAATCTATTTACCGTGGCGGTTTTAAAACTGCCATAGTTAAATAAAAAAAGCCCACGATAAATCAAGTCATTTACCATGGCGGTTCTTTAAATAACTGCCACCATTAATCTTTTTGATGTATCTTGCAAAAGAAGTTTTTAGTAGTGAGGGCCCCACTCACCCCGGGCACTTTTCTACCAAAAACCGAACCGAACCAAAACCAACCCGAAATTTCGGTAATTTGGTTCGGTATTGTAAGTGCAATCAAGCTCTAAGTGGGTTTTAGGCGTTCATGACCACCGAATTAGGGGACTAATGAGATTTACGAAGATGACATGCGCGGGGGAATAAAATGTGGAGTTGATGTACAGGTCCAAAAGGCACCTAATAAGCTAGATGGTGGTGTTTCCTGATCAAGGCGTTTAAATTATTTCATATTTTGAATCTTGAGTTTAGGAAATGCCGTACTATTAAGAGGGATCCAAGGATTCCGGGTACAATGGACCAAGTGCTCTAAATCTAAAATCCAGACACTAAACACAACTCCAAGCCCGACCAGCCCCGGCTTCTACACATGATTCTCACCTTTTCTTTCGAGGTTGGCGCGGGTTGGCGCGGCATGCAGCGCATTGGTGACCTACGCGATGCCGCACCTATGCAGCATGCCAGCGTGTCGATCTTGGCGATGCCACACTTAAACCCGACCGTTGGGACTGTGGGGTATAAATACCTATTCTACCCCTCCCACAACGGTTACCTGGCTCACTCTTCTTCTTCCTCACGACAGAACAGCCAGGAACACCTCTGGCTCTCTCTCTCTCTCACCTCCATTGAAGTTCCTTGAGCTCCCCACTCAATCTCTCACTTCCCACCAGGGATTTTTGAGGGAAACAGCTACAAACTTCGATTGGAGACAGGGATCTACTACTTCCCCCCACTCAAAAGAGCATTTGGTTCACGTTTGACCGGAACCCTAGGGTTCTTTACTCTTGGAGCTTGCTCCTAGACGGCTAGGCGTCGCCCTTGAGCTTGCCCCCTTTGTGTGGCAGCCTTGGGAGGTTTGTAACCTCACACAAACAGCAATACATTACCCCACATCTCTAGGGTTAACTCCCTAGACTTGTGAACGAGGGAAAAAGCAAGCCGGTGGGCAAGCTAAGCCTTGTGTGGCAACCTCAACAACGTGGACGTAACCCAGCTTGTGTGGCACGGCGAACCACGGGTCAAATCCTTGTGTCACTTGAGCTCTTTACTTTATTGCATACTTTATCTTGTGAGAAAGGGTTTTCGTCCCGATCTACTTTGTTGCAGGGTTTCTATCACCCTTGGCTATATTTCTGTGAAGTATTTGTGTGCAGGAACAAGCGTGAATCACTAGCATCACCTACATAGCTTTCAGATTCACCTTGAGATCACCTCTGTCAGGTGACCCGCGGCAGTGCCGCTCAGGGACGCGGCAGTGCCGCGCCCAGCAGCTTCGACAGCCGTTCAGCCTCGGTTTCGGTTACTCTCTGTCTCTGTCTGTCAGGTTTACGCGGCAGTGCCGTGCGTTTACGCGGCAGTGCCGCGCCTCTCTGTACTGACAGCGCGTTTGAGTTTTAACAGGTCGATTTCCTAGGGGTCAGCCTATTCACCCCCCCTCTAGGCTTCCATCAGATCCTACAAGTGGTATCAGAGCTAGGATACTTCGTATATGCTTCACCGCTTGAAGTATGGACGCACCGGAGGGATCGAGAAGAGGAGACAAGCCTACCATCCCCGTGGAGGATGTGGAGGCCAGCAGCAGCGAGCTCTCTCTCGGTACAGCTAGCGAGAGCACCATCAAAGGTGATGGTACCGATCCCGAGAGAAGAGCCGCAAGGAAAGCAAGACGAACCGCAAAAAGACAAGAACGAGAAAAGAAAAAGCTTGAAGAGCAAGCTAGTGTCAAGCTTGCCGAGAAGCTTTAAAGAAAAGAACAAAGAAAGATGATTCGTGAGGCAAGAGCTGCTAGAAGGGCAGCAAGAGAAAAGCAAAGGCAAGAAGAAGAAGCGGAGTCAAGTGAGCTATCAAGTAGCTCCGAAGATGGAGATGATGACATCTCCTACAACAAGAACAAGAAGAAGAAAGAAAAGAAGAAGGATGAGTGCAGCGTCAACAACAACAAGTTCGCCGCCATATCCTTTAACTACTCTTCTTATTTGACTAACCGCGATAAGAAGTCTTTTATCAATGTGCCCGCGGAAAAGTTGCCCCGTTTTGATGGGACCAACTATGCCAAGTGGAAGCACTTGATGAGAGCCTATCTTAGCGCCCTTCACCCCAGTCTTTGGGAGGTTGTGTGCAGTGGATTTCAGCCACCGGTGAATCCCAAGGAGCCAACAAATGAAGAGCTAGCAGCTGCCCACATCAATGGTCAAGCCACAAGCATTCTCCTAAGTGCTCTAGAAGGCAATGAGTACAATAGGGTGATGAATGTCAATGAAGCAAAGAAGATTTGGGACACTCTAGTACTTGCACATGAAGGTGTAGACAAAGTGAGAAAAGCCAAGATTGACTTGTTGAAGGCCAAGCTCAACCGATTTGTGATCCTTGATGGAGAAGGGGTCCAAGAAATGTTTGATCGGTTGATGGTGCTAGTTGGCAAGATTAGAGGATTTGGAGATGAGAATCTAGATGACCACACCGTTGTCAAGATTATGCTTGAGGCATACACACCTAGAAATGACATAGTGGTCACCTTGATTCGTGATAAGAAGAGGTTTGAGCACTTTACTCCAAATGATGTGCTTGGTAGGCTGCTCACCTATGACATGCAAAGAGAGGAGGCAAATGAAAGAAGAAAGCTTGGGGAGTTGCAAGCAAAGCTTGAGGGGGTCAAGATCAAGGATGTGGCTCTCAAGGCAACCAAGACAAGCAAGCCAAGCTCCTCTAACAAGGTCAAGGGCAGCAAGCAAGTATCTACAAGTCAAGACAAAGAAATGAAGAAGATGCAAGAAAATATTGATGCAACCTCTTCCTCAAGTGATGATGAAGATGATGGGGCTGAATACAAGAAGATTGATGACATGGCCCTATTCATGAAGAAGTATGGGAAGGGGATGAAAGCAAATGGCTACAAGATGGTGCAACGAAGGTTCCCAAATAAGAAAAAGAGGACATGCTTCAACTGTGGTAGCACCGAGCATTTTGTTGCCGATTATCCTTATGAGAACAAGAATAACAAGTACAAGAAGGACAATGGCAAAGACAAGAAGCAAGACTACAAAAGAAAGGGAAGAAATATGGATGAAGCTCACATCGGCCATGAGTGGGACTCAACCAAAGAGACAAGTGAAGAGGAAGTCCATGTTGCAACATTTGCTATGCAAGAGACCTCTACACCCAAGCTCTTCAACAACATGACCGATGATGAGGATGAGGAAGAAGATGACTCTACTCATGTTTGTCTTATGGCCAAGCATGGGAAGGTAAAATCCACACCCAAGCCTTCTCCCTCTCTTAGTGATGAATCTAGTGATCTTAGTGAAAGCTCTAGTGAAGATGAATCTAGTGATGATGAAGAATATGCTAGACTCACCAAAAACCTAGATCCCAAAACTAGAGGCTTTCTTGCTCAACTAATGGCGGATTTAGAGAGTACCCAAGCGGAGTTAGCAACTAGAGATAATCAACTTGATAGACTTGAAAAAGCTCTATATTGATAACAAGGATGCTCTTGTAGCTGAAAGAAGTGAGGTGGCTTCCTTGCAAAAGAGCCTAGCTAATGAGCAAGGAAACCATGCTCTTACAAAGAAGGCTATGGTCACCCTAAATGGGAAATATTGTGACTTGCAAGACAAGCACAAAAGGCTTGAAACTGAACATAGCATTCTTAGTGAGAGAAACTCACATCTCTCAGTCATAAAGGATACCTCTACTCCCTCCACTAGTCAAGGTTGTGAAAAATGCTATAATGTTGATATGGATGCTTATGCCACTAACCTTGCAAACATGAAAGCAATGGAGAAAGAGATCACTAGGCTCACTGCTATGGTAAGAAAAGAAGGTGAAACCAGCAAGGCAACAGTGAGCAACAAAGTTGAGGCTCCAAATAAGCCCAACTACATTGATGGGAGAAATCCAAGAATCAAGGATGGACTTGGACACAAGCATGAAAACAAAACCAATGGTCGAAAGCTGATCAATGGTGTTGAATGTGTCAAATTCTTGAGCAAAGGCACAGTAGGTACAGAGAGACCTGCACAGAGCGCTGGACACAAGCCAACCCGAGCTGCTCTGTCTGCTACACGCGGCAGTGCCGCGAGGACGGGCGGCAGTGCCGCGCCCCCAAGAAAAGGGAAGGTCACCTACTCTGCCTCAGCTCAGAATAGACCCAAGAAGATGGTCCAAAAGCCTATGAAGAAGGTCTAGAAGTCAGAAAATCTTGTCTGGGCTGTTCCAAGAGGCAACTCCTATCAATCAAAGGCAAAAGCAAGCAAGTTAGACTCCAATCCTTGCTTTGAAGTGAAGGCAAACAGCAAGGGGGAGGTGTTTGCAAAGTACTTGGACAGTGAAAGGAAACTTTATTGCAACACCTCTATATGGGTTCCCAAAGTTCTTATGACTAAGGTAAAAGGTCCCAAGAATCTTAGGGGACCTAAACTTGTGAACTAAACTTGTTTTGCAGGCATACTCCTCCGGTGGGTCAAGTTGGGTGTTTGACAACGGCTGTACAAATTATATGACCGGAGAAAGGAGTATGTTCTCATCATATTCCCAAACCAATGACGACAGAACAACATAAGGTTTGGAAATAATGATGTAAGAAGTGTGATCGGTCTTGGTAACGTTGCTATCACAAACCGAGCATAATATTTCGGATGTTTTGCATGTTGATTCGTTGGGATACAATTTGTTGTCGGTCTCACAATTGTGTGAGAAAGGCTACAATTGTCTCTTTACGGATGTTGGTGTGAAAGTCTTTCGCAGGGAAGGATTCCTCTGTTGTCTTTACAGTCAAACTAAAGAATAAGCTTTACTTAGTTGATTTCAACAAAAGTGAGGCTAAGCTTGAGACCTGTCTAATGGCAAAATCTAGCATGGGCTGGTTATGGCATCGCCGTCTAGCACATGTTGGCATGAGGAACTTGGCCAAACTGCGAGAAAAGACAACCACATCATTGGACTAAACAAATGTTGATTTTGACAAAGACAGGATATGTGGACCTTGCCAAGCCGGGAAGCAAGTAGGTGCACCTCACCCATTGGAGTTGATACACATGGATCTCTTTGGACCGGTGGCCTACCTTAGCATCGGGGTAACAAATATGGACTTGTTATTGTTGATGATTACTCTCGCTTCACTTGGGTTTTCTTTGTCTTTGATAAGTGTCAGGTACAAGAGAAGGTGAAAACCTTCATCAAGAGGGGCACAAAGAGAATTTGGTCTACTTGTCAAGAAAGTGAGAAGTGACAATGGGACTGAGTTCAAGAACACCCAAGTTGAAGAATTTCTTGATGAAGAGGGCATCAAGCATGAGTTTTCAGCTGCATATACCCCTCAACAAAATGGTGTAGTAGAGAGGAAGAACCGTACACTCATAGAGATGGCAAGGACAATGCTTGATGAGTACAAAACTTCGGACATCTTTTGGTGTGAAGCCATCAACACCGCTTGTCATGCCATCAACCGCCTCTATCTATACAAGAAACTCAAGAAGACTTCATATGAGCTCTTAACCGGTAACAAGCCTAAGGTGTCATACTTTAGGGTGTTTGGGTGCAAGTGTTTCATTCTGAACAAAAGGCTCCGAACCTCTAAGTTTGCACCTAAAGTTGATGAAGGTTTTCTTCTTGGTTACGGGTCAAATGAGCATGCCTATCGTGTTTTCAACCAAACCACCGGTAGGGTTGAAATCACTATAGATGTGACATTTGATGAATCTAATGGCTCTCAAGTAGAGCAAGTTGATCAAAGTGTTGTAGGAAAGGAGGATCCACCTTGTGAGGCAATCAAGCAATTGGCGATAGGTGACATAAGGCCTCAAGAGGATCAAGCTAATGAAGAGGAGGATCCACCAGTTGTTGCTGCACAAGATTCCGCTGACGTACTCAATGACCAAGTGCAGCGCACGCCTGCTGGAAGTGTCCAGCGCGGCAGTGCCGCACCATCGCGCGGCAGTGCCGCGCCACCTACCTCAGCAGCGACTGATCCACCTGCATCACCTGTTCAACCACTTGATCTTGCTCCAATTCTTGAAGCTGATGATGAATATGATGAAGATCAAGAAGAACATGCAGAAGGCGTTGATCACCCACGACTACGACAAACAATTCAACGGGATCATCCCGTTGACAACATCCTTGGGAGTCTTCGAAAGGGAGTTACCACTCGATCTCATTTAGCTGCTTTCTGCCAACATTTCTCGTTTGTTTCATCTTTGGAACCGCAGAAAGTAGAAGATGCTCTCAAGGATCCCGATTGGGTGTTGGCCATGCAAGAAGAGCTCAACAACTTCAAAAGAAATGAAGTATGGGACTTGGTGGAAAGACCCAAGACAAACATCATTGGCACCAAATGGGTCTTCCGCAACAAGCAAGATGAAGACGGGTTGGTGACAAGAAACAAGGCAAGATTGGTTGCTCAAGGCTTTACTCAAGTAGAGGGCTTGGACTTTGATGAGACCTATGCACCGGTGGCAAGACTAGAAGCAATTCGCATTCTTCTAGCCTTCGCTGCCCATCATGACTTCAAGCTGTACCAAATGGATGTCAAGAGTGCATTCCTCAATGGTCCTTTACAAGAAGAGGTGTATGTTGAGCAGCCACCCGGTTTTGAAGACCCCAAGTTTCCCAACCACGTCTACAAGCTCCGAAAGGCGCTCTATGGGCTTAAGCAAGCACCTAGAGCATGGTATGAATGCCTTAAGGAATTCTTGCTCAAACAAGGCTTTAAAATAGGCAAAGCTGATCCTACTCTCTTCACTCATAAAGTTAGCAATGATATCTTTGTATGCCAAATATATGTCGATGACATAATATTTGGTAGCACTAACAATATGTATGTTGAGCAATTTAGTAGGACAATGACCAAGAGATTTGAGATGTCCATGATGGGTGAGCTAAAGTACTTCCTCGGGTTTCAAGTCAAGCAAATGGAGGAAGGGACATTCATTTGCCAAACAAAGTACACCCATGATATGCTAAAGAAGTTTGATATGGCCAAGGCAAAGTCAATCAAAACTCCAATGCCAAGCAATGGACATCTTGATCTTGATGAGGAGGGTCCAGCCGTGGACATGAAGGTATATCGCTCCATGATTGGATCTTTGCTTTACCTTTGTGCATCTAGGCCGGACATAATGCTTAGTGTGTGTATGTGTGCTCGTTTTCAAGCTAATATGAAGGAATGTCACAATGTGGTTGTTAAGAGAATCTTGAGATACTTAGTCCTCACTCCTAACCTTGGCTTGTGGTATCCTAAGGGTTCCAAGTTCAATCTACTTGGCTATTCAGATTCTGACTATGCCGGTTGCAAAGTAGATCGAAAAAGCACTTCGGGGACATGTCAATTCCTTGGACGGTCCTTAGTGTCTTGGAGCTCTAAGAAGCAAAATTGTGTAGCCCTTTCCACCGCCGAGGCCGAGTATGTTGCAGCCGGTGCATGCTGTGCTCAACTACTTTGGATGAAGCAGACCTTAAAGGATTACGGATGTCATTTCACAAAGATACCTCTTCTTTGTGACAACGAGAGTGCCATCAAACTCGCAAACAATCCGGTAGCACACTCTAGAACAAAACACATAGACATCCGTCATCACTTCTTGAGAGATCACGAACTCAAAGGAGATATCGCAATTTGCCATGTGAGCACCGAAAAGCAACTAGCCGATATCTTCACCAAGCCTCTCGATGAGTCAAGGTTTTGTGCCTTGCGTAGTGAGCTAAACATTATCGATTCTCGTAACTTGGTTTGAATTCCAGCACACATGCAATCTGTTTGAGACACTAGATCGACATAGGAAAAGTTTGTGAAAACTTTCATATTGTGTTTCAAAAGGTTTTCAAATTCTAATCCGAAATTCAATGCCATTGTTCTGTATTGATGATCTGTTCCTGGCAATGAATTTTGGTGTCTCTGTGATCAAATTTGAGGAGAAATAAGTCAGAAGTGGCAATATATATGCGGGACAACCGACCGGAGCGGCGATCTTGCTGCGTCCGCATGGCGATTGCGCCTTCGTGCGGCGGCAACCGCGACTTAGGGTTTCGCGTCCAGTCATGTCCGAACCGGTACCGAGCCAAAACGTTTTCCTCTTTCCTTTTCTACCCCTGGCTCGCCCGGTCTTCTCTCTTTCTCCTCCGCCCGACTTCTCTCTTGCGCACGCTCTCGTTTCAAGGCGAAGAAGGCCGCCGCCGCTACTGTCGCGCACGCCGCCGCCCAGGCTGCCGCGCGCCGCCGCCCGCCGGTCTCCTGCTCGTCACCGGCTGGTCGTGCTCCCTCTCCCCGAGCAGCTTCTCCTCTCTTCCCTTCACTCCACGAATCAAGGTAAACCTAACCCTAGCTGTGGAGAACTTGCCCGATCTATGCAATGTGCAACAATTTTTCATGGATTTCTGTTTCTAAGTGTTGTATGAACTCTAGGGAAGTAGTTTTGATGATTGGAATCGACCAATTTCACACTTCCATGACTTAGGTGATTTAGGGGGAGGGCGCGGCAATGCCGCCCCCAAATAGAACATGACTGTTCTTAGCTGCTTCCAACAGCAAATATCCCTCAAATTGCTTACTCCATTGAGATGTGAAATCGATTGACTCCAAACATTGAAGAAATTTCAGTTAGGTTCATACTCATCTTTTCGAATCCATGGACATTTTGCACCAACTCTGAATTTGTGTCTGAAATTGTGATAGTTAAGTGACCTGTGCTAAATAGATGCATTAGAAAGTTTATTAAAATGTATTTTGACGACATTTGAGCAAGGGGGAGCGGCAAGAAATGCGTGCTTCACACGGCGAGTGCCGTGCTAGCACGGCAGTGCCGCGTGGCCCACGCTATTACCCCCGATGCCTTGCTCAAAATCATCAAAATTTATTTTTCTAACCCTTCTGCTACATAAATTTGGCCATCTTACTTCCTATCATTGACAGTTTCTGATCAATCTCTTAAAATTGCATAGATGGACCCTGGAGGTGATCCCCATGGCAAGAGGAAGATGAGGGTCAAGGTGGTTGATAAGAGAGGCCATGGCGTAAAAGAACCCGAACAGGGCGGTGTGGCGGCGGCGGTGGAACAGTGAGCTTCATCGAGGAGCGGGGAGCGGCGAAGCGGCGAGTATGGGTACACCATTGTGCCCCCAGGTGATCAAGGCACTCCTGAGCACCTATCTGTTTATGACAGTAGCTACTTGGTGCCAGTGGAGGGTGTCTTTGAGATGGCAGCCCCTGCCAATGATCCACCTATTCCTATGGTTAGCTATCTCAGAAAGCAGAGAGAAGTGGCAGATGCCAGAGCTTACAATGTTTACAGTGATGAGCGGACCGATGGCATAGATGAGAGGTTTTGGGCAGCTTTCCACTCAAACTTCTACTTGACTGTCCTCTTGCACTCATCTAAGAGCAAGATCACTACAATGCATTACATTGATTTTGAGAGGATGGCTGAGAAAGAAGAAGATGCATTCAATGAGGCCATTGAAGCTTGTGAGAGGTTTGAGCTGACAGATATCATGGCTTTCAAGCATGATTGGAATGAGGAGATTCTCAGTCAGTTTCATGCCACCTACCACTGGGATAGACAGTCAGACACCATTCACTGGATGACTGACAAGAGGCACCACAGAGTTGACTTTGTCACATTTTGTCAGATTCTAGGTTTTGGGGCTGCTCACAGGCAGTTCACAGACATTCATGAGATTGATTCCATTGAGACCAAGGCAATCAAGGACTGCTGGGCAAACCCAAGAGAAGCTGATGGGAAGAGGAAGGGCCTGAAAGATTTCTTCTATGTGATGAACAACCTCTGCAGGTGCACCATTGATCCAAAGGATGGGGCAGCCTCAGACATAAATGGTTATGCTAGGAACTTACTTGCTCATTTCAGGAATGATGAGACTTTCAATGTGGGAAAGTTCATTTGGAGGCAGCTAGCAAATGCCATGGATGATGCCAGGAGGAACTTGCCATATGCTCCTTACCTCATGTTCATGATTGAGAGGGTCATAGGGAACATCTATCCCAAGGACTGTTTCCATACAGTCTATAACATTGAGAAGACCCATGGCTTGGAGGGAGGGAAGACTAGTGGCAGATCCACTGCAGGAGGCACCTCAGCTGGCAGAGAGGACTTGGAGCAGCCCTCTAGCTCTAGGTCCAGGAGGCACAGTGGCTCTCGATCCAAGATCAAGAAGTGGATCAAGGCCATCTTTGGGCACTGTGCATATTCAGCTCAGCAGACTTATGAGATGCGCAGGGAGGTGAGGCAGGCGTTCAAGAGTGTCAGGGAGAAGCAAGGACTTCCAGTTCCACCTGCTATTCCTAGGCCACGGCAGCATTTGCCTACCGAGCTCCTCGGGGACTAGCGGCTCGGATCAGGACCTCTCCAACCTGCTTGGCTCGTTCTCTCAGCAGATCCCAGCTCGACGCTCCACTCGTCGCTCTGCATAGACCAGTGCTGTTATTTCTGAGGAGGACGAGGACACCGCTTCCAGTCGTGAGGACACTAGTGAGGAGTGACTCCGCTCTGTTTCTTCTCTTTTCTATGATCTTTTTGGTGCTTGACGCCAAAGGGGGAGAAAATTAGAAGAAATGAGAGGGGGTCAAACTTTTTGACGCCCTGGATGTTTCGAGGAGGATGATGCAGCAGCTGATCTTCAGTGTTTAGATCCTTTGAGAGTAGTTTGTTAGGTGTCAGTTTGAGAGAAACTCTATTTTATGTAATAATGCCACCTATGACTTGTTATTTCTCGGATTTGGTCGTTGGATGTTTAAACTCTGTTTTATGTATCCTGCTGCATGTTTAGTTTATATATCATGTCATATATGCTGTGGATGCTTTGTTGTCTGTCTGTCTGTGCTGATAGGCGCGGCAGTGCCGTGCCCTGGCGCGGCAGTGCCGCGCACATCAGTGCAGACAGACAACCTCTTTGTGCTCTGATCAGTTTCTGTTGTCATATGCATCACGGATATATTTTTATGACACCCTGTTGAGCACCCCACAGCAACCATGGATGTAGGGGGAGGCCTTGCACACTTTCTAAATGTGTGACTTGACTTTTATGTCAAAATGAGAATTCAAATCTCACTCACACATTTAGGGGGAGGCCTCACTACACCTAAATATGTGAAATTGACCTTTTATGTCAATATTGAGAATTCAAAACTCACTCACATATTTAGGGGGAGGTTCCTACATCCTTGGTCTCCGAAATCTAAGTTTGACTTTACATCTTATGTAAGCTCTAATTTGGATGTCATCAATCACCAAAAAGGGGGAGATTGTAAGTGCAATCAAGCTCTAAGTGGGTTTTGGCGTTGATGACCATCGAATTAGGGGACTAATGAGATTTACGAAGATGACATGCAGGGAATAAAATGTGGAGTTGATGTACAGGTCCAAAGGCACCTAATAAGCTAGATGGTGGTGTTTCCGGATCAAGGCGTTTAAATTATTTCATATTTTGAATCTTGAGTTTAGGAAATGCCGTACTATTAAGAGGGATCCTAGGATTCCCGGGTACCTGTGGACCAAGTGCTCTAAATCTAAAATCCAGACACTAAACACAACTCCAAGCCTGACCAGCCAGCTTCTACACATGATTCTCACGTTTTGCTGTCAGGTTGGCGCGGCAGTGCCGCGCCTACGCCTCTGTTGCGCGTGTCGGTCTTGGCAAAGCCACACTTAAACCCGACCGTTGGGACTGTGGGGTATAAATACCTATTCTACCCCTCCCACAACGGTTACACTGGCTCACTCTTCTTCTTCCTCACGACAGAACAGCCAGGAACACCTCTGGCTCTCTCTCTCTCACCTCCATTGAAGTTCCTTGAGCTCCCCACTCAATCTCTCACTTCCCACCAGGGATTTTTGAGGGAAACAGCTGCAAACTTCGATTGGAGACCAGATCTACTACTTCTCCCGCTCAAAAGAGCATTTGGTTCACGTTTGGCCGAAACCCTAGGGTTCTTTACTCTTGGAGCTTGCTCCTAGACGGCTAGGCGTCGCCCTTGAGCTTGCCCCCTTTGTGTGGCAGCCTTGGGAGGTTTGTAACCTCACACAAACAGCAATACATTACCCCACATCTCTAGGGTTAACTCCCTAGACTTGTGAACGAGGGAAAAAGCAAGCCGGTGGGCAAGCTAAGACTTGTGTGGCAACCTCAACAACATGGACGTAACCCAGCCTGTGTGGCGCGGCGAACCACGGGTCAAATCCTTGTGTCACTTGAGCTCTTTACTTTATTGCATACTTTGTCTTGTGAGAAAGGGTTTCGTCCCGATCTACTTTGTTGCGGGGGTTTCGTCACCCTTGGCTATATTTACGTGAAGTATTTGTGTGCAGGAACAAGTGTGAATCACTAGCATCACCTACATAGCTTTCAGATTCACCTTGAGATCACCTCTGTCAGGTGACCCGCGGCAGTGCCGCTCAGGGATGCGGTAGTGCCGCGCCCAGCAGCTTCATCAGCCGTTCAGCCTCGATTTCGGTTACTCTCTGTCTGCATGCAGTCGGGTTTACGCGGCGGTGCCGTGCGTTTACGCGGCAAAGCCGCGCCTCTGACCGACAGCGCGTTTGAGTTTTTAACAGTCGATTTCGGGGGTCACCCTATTCACCCCCCTCTAGGCTTCCATCGGATCCCTACAGTGCTCGGTTTTCGTTTTTGCACTGATCGGTGTTCGGCCTTGGTTTCGGTTTCTAGGCCAAACCGAACCGAAATCCCGAATTAATTGAACTTTGCTGCAAACCATGACTCATTGCATTCCAGCCCAACCCAATGGTCCAGGCATCAGCCCATAGCCCACCAGCATAGAGTGACCCCGTCACCCCGATCCCTCACCTCACGCCCAGTCACGTTTCGTCTCCCGAGACTCTCCCTCATTCCTAACCTAACCCTAGTGCAGCGGTGAGCGGCATAGCGGCGGGGGCGACGAGCAACAGGGTGATCGGCGAGTAGCGGGGCGGCGTTCACGGGGCAATAGGGTAGGGGCGTGGCGGCGCCAGGCGGCGTGGCGTCCGGCGAGCGGGGGGGCGGCGGCTAGTGGTGTGGTAGCGTCAGCGGCGACGCGGCGAGCTTCAAGTGGCGGGCGGTGGGGCGGCGGGCAGCGGCGCAGGCCCGGCGGCGGCAGCGGCAAGCGCGGCGTAGCTGCGGCCCGGCGGGCCGTGGCCCGGCCGATGAAAGGTGGCCCGGCCCGTGGCCCGGTAAAATGGCCCACGGACCGGGCCATGGGCCCGGCGCGGCCCGCAGCGGGCCGACCGAGCACGGCCCGAGCGGGCCCAGGCGACACCGGGCTGGCCCGTTGACATAAGACGAGCGAGGGCGGCCGCCGGTGGTTGGGCTCTTTGCATGCCTGCATGCATATGTGTGTGTAGGTGTGTCATTAAGGTTGTGTTTGGTTTGGGAACCAAGTGGGTTGGGTTGGGTCCAACCCAATTATCTGAGGATGGAATGAACCCATGTCATGTTTGGTTAGGGGTTGGGTCCAACCTAGTTTTACGTTTGGTTGAAGGGATGGAGAGGGTTGGAATGGATGCCATTTTAACACCATTAACAGTACAATTAGTGGGGTCTACTGTCATTCTCTTATTTTTTTCTATTTTTTCTCCTTATCTACTTCTTCTCTTCTCTCCCGTTCGCGAGCACCACCTCGATGGCCGCCCCGCCCCGCGCAGCCCCGACGGGCGGCCACCGCGTCCGCTTCCCGCCCTGCTCCGGCCTGCTCGCCCTGCTCCCTGTCGGCACCGCCTCCCGGCCCTGCTTTCGGCCTGCCCCGGCAGCGGCCGTGGCACCTCCATACCAAGGCGTCGATGGAGGCCCGCCGTCCCGCCCGGCGACCAATGCGCTGGCGCAAATGCTGCCCAGTCGCCTCACCCAACGCCGGTGACCATGGAGGCCCGCCGCCCGCCTCGCCCGTCGCCGTCGGCCCCGGCGCCGCCCCGCCTCGGCGGCGCCCTGCACCGCCCCTCCCACCGTCCCCGCAGCGGCGGTGTGCTGGCCGTGTTGCGCGCAGCTGCGCCTCACCCGGCGCCGGCGACACGCGAGACGAAGATGAAGACCGACGGAAACCACCTCCCATTCTGCTGCGCTTCGCCCCCGAGACGAAGATGGAGACCGACGCCGTCCATCTGGGTCGAATGCGTTCGCTTGTTTTGAGGGAACCATTCCAACCCGCATATTAGGGAATATTCCCATCCGGGTTGGACCCAAACCCACGTAGCTGCTCAACCAAACACTTCTCCATCTGGGTCGAACCCATGACGACCCAGTCAACCCTCAAACCAAACACGGCCTAAGGTAAGGAGACGAGCCTATCGAGGGCGACCGCTGCTGGCTGGACTGCTGCATGCCTGCATGCACCAGCGTGGGTTTGTGGGTGGTTGTGTAGTTGGGGTGACGAAACGAGCCGAGCATGGACGCTGCTGGTTGGCTGCTACATGCCTGTGGATGTGTAGAATGAAGTGTGTTATTATTATCAGATAAGAAAAACCAGAGCATTACTCCCTCCGATGATATTAATTACTTAACCTAAATATTTATATATTTTAATATATAATTACCGGCATTTTGAAAACACTTTAAAAGTGAAAAGGTCTTTTATTTCGGGACAGAGGGAGTACGAGAGAGACGTGTTCAAACTCGGCTTAACAAACAAGCAATAATCCATGCTAGTTTGTCTATCCCACAATTTTATACTAAGGTGCCACAATTTTGAGCACTACAAGACAGAGTTCATGGATAGCAAAAAGTAGGAACAAGAATGTAGGGAAAACAGAAACCCTACCCAAAAATAAAGAACACAAGACGAATATAAACAATAATACACTGCATAAGTGTTAAACTCATGATTCAATGACCGGATCTAATCAGGCTCAGTCCATTAAGGCAGCCACAACAACAAGAGTTCAGGCCATTACGGCAGCCACAACACTAAAGAGTTCAGCCACTATGGCAAGCAATACTGAGGAGTTCAGGTCATCAAGGCAGCCGCACCACAAGTTTATTACAAGTTCACAATTGATATATAACATCTATAATTACAAGCAGCAAACCAATTGTTATTGCACTTGCTTGTTCATTCTTGCAACCAATAGAACGACAACACTTGAAATTAGACAAATCACAAGTTCCTCCTACATGAGGTAAACACAACACACAAACATTAGTTTGCAGCTATTCAATAGATATTTCTGAAATGAGCAGCAAAAAGTATAAATACCCACATCTCGATGCGCCTTAAAGGCGGGTGCCAGAGCCTGTTGAGAAATAGTCGAGCGGCCTTACCGTTATTAGCACACTAGCGGAGTGCCCACCGTGTAGATCGCCAGAGGCAAGGGAACTCTCATGTACATACTGATGTCGTTGATCTTCAGAGTTGGGACATCTACTGTAAGAAGAACGAGGAAAATCCAGTTCCCCGTGATCCATTACCTGATGAAGAATCTCGTCACAATGCACACTCACACTCATCTCATAATCAACAGACTTGTTATGGAACGTGATTTCATCAACCAATGGAATGCAATAATACTTGAGGTGTTGTGAAGGCGCAGGAGGAACCACGCGCCACCCACGGCGAGAGGCAACCAGCGGGATCCACATCTGCCGGCATTGGCGGCGGACCCACTAAACGCGGCCTGAAGGAGAGTGTGGAGATTAAGTCTGGGTCAATAGTATGCCATCCAGGCTGCTTCCCGGGAGCCCCACGCGTATTCTCTAGGTAATGAATGCACAGTGAGCGAACGTCACCGTCTGGACAATCATAAGCGAATGCAGTGGCGCCCTCCTCCCGAGGCAACTCATAGTGCCCCTGTACAGGAAAGCAAAATTCAACACCAATATTACCCATTACTTATATATATAATATGTTAATAATTTATACGATGGTGACCATCATACCAAGCAAGATGGTTAAACTTATTACCTTATTTTCCTATACCATCCAATCCGAGAAAGATTCTGCAATATAAGAAAACATAAGCATAGTTAGATAAAAGATACACTCTGCCATGTTGTTATTACGATTAATTAAGATGTGATGTGGTCGGCCCTATATATAGTTCTTTAAGCCAAAGAAAAAGAAGCAAATCATTACAAACCAGATGATCCTGCCCTTTGTTTTATTTTTTCCTTAATTGGTTGACATCTCAAAAAGGTATGAATAAAAGACCCACACTCATATCTACCAAGAAAAACCTAGAGGCGTGACATTTCATATCTATTGTTCTTCCAGCACAACGTTGATTATTGCAGACGGTTACTCTAATTCCTATATTAAATTAAGCTTGCATGCAAAATCAATTTTTTGAGGATATACTCAACAAGTGGAAAATATACTAACGAATGACAAGCTGAAGTACTAAAGTACAAAAAAGCTCGATCAAAGCTAGTTAATTAGGTGACTAATCATAACTGACACATACGACAGAAAGAATGGTATGTTACACATGGGCTGCCTCATTTCATGTGAATGGGTTCACAATGCCAAAAAAAAATTATATATATTGCTGATAAATGTCGTAGAAAAATATACTCCCACAAATAACAGAGGCAGAAAATAACTTAATTTCTAAACCAGACTAGTCCTGATGGCTGCTCATAATTAGTTAAGTGCTGTAGTATAGTTTTTATTTGAATTTTGTTATAGTATAGTTCTTAACGCCAAAGAAAGAAACAAAGCCGCACAAACAAAATCGTACCACACCACCATCTCCGTCCGGAGGCTTTTTCCTGCTTTTGCTCATCTTCCTAGACTTGATGAGTTCAGCAACCTGACGACATATGTAACAAAAAAAAATTACATCAAACAGATGTTAAGTATTTATAAATAGTGAACAATAATATCTAGTGGAGTAATTGATTACACGCTCTGCAACAACATGCAGATATAAGTTTAGTTGGCGAACACCATTGGCTTTGGCGTCCCACATGGTCCCGGAATAACTCACGTCTGGGCATTCCAAGCCTCACGAGACGCCGGGCACCAATGTTGTCCGCCGAGTAAAGGGTGCTCCTACATATTGTTGTGGCACATCATGCAACCAACGATGGGGGCTCGCTGGTGATGAATCACCGATGGCGATCGAGGGCGCTCACCTCTGCTCACTGTGGCGGAGGGGGACCGGTGCCGCAACGAACAGCTCCACGACGGCGACGAGAGAATGAGCAAATTGCGCCTGACCCGGAACAAGGTTGCACGGCGTGGTGGAGGGCGGAATCAGCCACGCGAGGGGTGCTGACGGCGGACCTTTGACCGAGCCAAACTCAGTCAGGAAAGGGTACCAAGAGATGAAAATAGGATGAATCGATAGATCAGCTGATGCTCAATCGACCGAGAGAAGAAAGGATTAGGAGGGATGTAGATATTGAAGGATCGAGAGGGGAGGAAAGGATAGGCAAGCTACAGTACACGTGCACTCAGGCACACAGATACCGGCATCCGCCACCAACTAAGGGCTATTTTTGGCAGCCATACTCAACAAAAAGCATTGGATCTTGTGGCGAGGGAGGGTCTGCCTGGGAGGTGGGGATCAGCAAATGGCCAGCAGGTTGAGATCAAAAGAGCTCGAGGTGGACGAAGTGATAGAGGAAGTCAAAGAGAATGACCTGCTGTATGAGACTTGAGAGAGGTAGGGGACATGGGAAGATGAGATTTTAAAGACGCTGATACAAGAAACTCGCTGCTATTCTCTTTCACTCACGAAACCGTCAGGGAACATGCAAAGTAGCAGGAGTACGCGTGACACAGCTCGACAGACGGCCATGCAGCACGAGCCCGCCGGCCCGGCACGCGGCACGGCCTGGCCGGTGACGCCGCCGCGTGCTGTGCCGGCCTGCATCGAGGGGCACCGGGCCGTGCACGGGCGCCGTCTGGCCGTGGCACGGCCGAATAGGCACTACAGGGAGGAGGCTGCTCCTTTGCCGGCGGGTGGGTTGATTGGCAAAGGCGGTACTCGCTTGGTAACGGCTTTGCGGAGCGGAGGTGTACTTTGCCGTGGCAAAGGCCCTTCGAGGAATTTTTCATAGGGCAGAGAGCCTTGGCCAAGAACCAGTCCACTTATGCTTGGCAAAGACTTTGTCGAGGGCCACACCAGCTCTCAGCAAATAAAAGTGACCGTTAATGGCAGTTACAAGTGACGGCAGTTACACTGTTCTTTGCGAGCACCCGTCAAAACTGTTCTTTGCCGGTGTGACCCGGTGAAAACATAGGCATGTTGCCTTTTGAGTTAGAAATTGGCCCACCCACCTCTAACCCTAACTTCTATCCCCGCTTCTGTCGCGCACATCTCCGTCGCCATCGCACATCCCCACGGCGGTGTCTCCCTCACGCCTGCAGGCGTCTCCATGCCTCCCCGTGCGTCCGACCTCTACCTCGGGGCCGAGGCGGCGCCCCATGCGGATCCCCGGTCCCCCACTCGGCACTCACGGGCGGCGGCGGACTAGCCACACCGCTCGCGCCACCACGGGGATCCTCACTCACGGCGCTTCTCCATGGCACCTTCACGCTAGCAGGCGAGCAGGCGGTGGCGCTCCACAAGAGCGCGTGCTAGGCGCTCACGGTCATCGTGGTGCACTCGTTCTCTCGGGCCGCCCGTGGCACGTAGGGCACGCCAGTGCTCGGCACGGCTCGGCGGCCCCGGGCCCGTGCCTTGGGCCGCTGGCCAGGCACGAGCACGGGAAGGCACGCCACGGCGGCACGAAAGGCCCCGCAGAGGCATGATGACGTGGCGGCATGGCACGACCCGATGCCCATCTACGACAAAGAGCCTACGACTTCACAGGAAAATCTCTGGTACCGTCTCACTCCTCACCAGGCATGCAAGCATGCATGCATGCATCAAAAGTTGAACAGCTGGGCTTTCACAAATGTCTTCAATCAGTCTTCAATCAGGGAAAAAAAAAAAAACTGAGAGGAGCCGTGACGCCCACAGGCACACTGCATCATAGCATTGCACAAGGGTCCTACATGTATCTAACTCTGGAAAATTGTAATCTAGGATGGTGAAACCATAGATAGACTGTAGACAACGCAAAGCCTGCAAAGCTGCATCTTCATAGGAAACTGTATCAACACCATGTGTAGAGGACCAGAAAAAAAAGCCTGCGGGGTACATCATGGTGAAACAACAAGGGCAGCTCTAACTCAATTCCATATAAAAGGCTTCCATCATAGCTGGTCTCCCGAATGACAGACAGATATGGGAGATTACATCGGCGACCCACAGCCTGGAGCATGGCCACGCACGATAACCGCAGAGTAAACATCTGCGAAGATCGTGGTACCCTGTACACGTGGAGGAACACAAGGCACACAAGAGCTGTAACAGAAGATGAGTAAAGTGCTATAATGGACTATAAGAGGAGAATAAGATATAGAATAATTAAGAAGTAAAGGCAGAGCAGAGGAAAAAGGAGGCGCCGTCTCCAGAACTGGTGATATGTAGAAGTAGCAACAGCAAAGACGGCACCATCAAAAAGCATAAAAGAATCTCATCTGATCCATGAATCTGTAAAAGAATGAAAACATAGGATTCCAGAAGGGCTCAAAGGGAAATTTTGTTTTACAATTATTTTTTTTTGGCTGTGCAAGGTAACAAAAAGGGGGAAGAAAAACACAGGTGGATAACCCGAGGTCAGACATTGCAACTATATACGAAAAAAATATAGCACAACATAGGGACAACCACAGAAGCAGGACACCCCAGCAGGAAAGCAGGAACATAAATTACCTGGAAGGAAATAAGATAGTCCGATCAAACGCTGGAAGGGGACAACCGAAGCAACAATCAGCCAAATACAAAGAGTGAAGATGGCTTGAACCAATGATGCAAACAGCAGCAGGAACAGAACCTAGGAGACACCAGAAGTAAGAGAGAAAATGACAACACAAGAAAGTGTGAAATGAACCAAAGCCAAAAAGGCATGAAAGGAGAAATAGACATCTCACCCGAAGAGTTGGTCTAATTAAACTATTTTATTTCCTAGAGATTGCTCTAAATAAGTAAACCATAAATTTTTCTAGTGATCCCCTCTATGTGGGAAGCTTCTTTTTTTGTTTCCCAGAATATTTCCCACTGTATTATTCCCAGGTTAGTTTCTGAAAAGTATCAAGACTCCGGGAAGGGTGATTTGAGCTATAAAAAGTACAAACTATGTTATCCATTTAAATTCCCATTCCCATGAACAATGTACTACCGTACTGTATCATGGAAATGAAACAAAACAAGGGGAGGATCCCAAATTAAGCATTTTTTTGTCAGACATGTGGAATCAGAGAAAAATGACAACACAATAAAGTGCGAGAGGAACCGAAGAAAAAAGGGTAAAGGCAGGAAAGAAGAATTAGACATCTCACCCAAATAGAGCTGCGCCGAGTAGGCAACAACGATGGCCAGTGGAGAACGGAGAACAAGCTAAACTAGGAAAGCACCTTCCAGCAGCACCAGCCCCCTGAAGACACCATAAATAATGAGATATGAGAGTAAGCCAGAGACACAGGGAGCATGAAGCCAGCAAACTTAACAAGGCAGGCACAAGAAGACCAAGCACACTTCACAGAGGGTATACAGAGTTAGGAAGTCAACTACACTACTTGACCGATGCGTAAACAACCAACCATGCAGATCGAGGATCTGAACATGTGTAAGCCTATGCAGGCATTTGAAATGCAACTAAACAAGGGGATGAACCCAAATGAAGCATGGTCTTCCACTCATGGAAATCCAGTGAACACCCTAAATGTACTGAAACCAAGGGAAACATGTCCCCTATATAACCTGAGCCCACATCCGCAAACTCATGTAGGCACATACACCAAAACAATAGAAGAAAGCTAAACAGACCAGCGCCTCTATACAACCTAAACACAGACGTGGAAACTCAGGTGGGCATCTTAAATCTAGAAAAATATATTAAAGTCCAAATGGAATAACCCACAGCCTATGAGGAAATTAAATAAGATAACTATGTGCTTAGTGACCTGGCATGCCAATTTCATTGGACCAAAACATGGAGGACAGAAAAAGCAGTGACTGTTTTCTGAACCCCCACAAAGGACCCATCACCATGATAGGGAAAAACACAAAAGATATGGTAAAGTACCTATCTGAATATACTTAAAAGGGACATTAAAATTGACACAGTGCACTGCTACCAAATTAAATATTGAACCAAGTTTTGAGGTCAGGAAACTAATTTAATTAAAGTAAAATATAAGTGACAGGAAGTCCAACAAATCATTAACATGTTTTCATTTTCTGTACATGCATGGTTATGTAAAATGCTACTGATAGGGCTCAGTCACACCAGTCTCTAGGGACCATCTCTATGGACTAAAACATGTATTACCCTAACACCTCTAACACCCTTCAATTAGATTAAAGGGAAATCAACTTTCCTCACAAAAAACAAGAAAAGAACACCAACATTTTCTGAGGGTGAGCTAACCACATTGCAGAACTCAAAAAGGTTATTGCTTCCTATAATCATAGAGGTCTGTGATTTTTCGTATAACCTCAAGATCCATACCTCCAGTTCAATAAAAGGAAGGAAATTCGTCTTGTTATTAGCCCCAACAAGCTGCAAAATAAAAACAAGAGCAAAAAAAAGAGTAACATTAGTTAAACACATATGGAGTTAAAAAAACACCAAACTGGCCTCACAATGGCGTAGAATACAAAGGATATGGAAAATGAAAAAAACAAGAAGCCAATTAAAAAAATCTTCTAAGTCTGGTTGCATATCCTTCATTATTGTATAAGGTAGCAAACAACCGAGCAGATGAGAGCCTACTGAACACAATAAATAAGCAGCATCTTTGGTAAGAGAAAGGAGGAACAAATGGATGTCGTAAAAACACATACAAGAACTGCCTTATGTACAATGTCATATGAAATTGAGAATCAAGCAGAAAAAAAAACTTCCAAAGAAGTGTGGTCTATAGCATATAATACGAAAAATTCTCAGAAAAAACCATCTCCTAGGGTTTCCTGTAGCATAGTCTGGTAGGGTCTCATGTGAGCGAAGAAGAGGAGGAGCAAGGGAAGGAGGCCGTCTTCACCTGAGGCCACTCAGCGCCGAAGTCGCCGCTGCCCACCAGGGGCTTTGCTTTGCGGCGGGAGGTCGGGGCGCGCGCGATGCCCTGTCGCGCCGCCCGCCCGCGGCCGCCGCCCAGCGCCGCCGCTGCCCACCCGGCGCCCGCCCAGCGGAGGAGGAGAGTACGTTGGGGGCGGAGGACAAAGGAGGAGGTCGTTGGAGGGAGGGACGCCGCCGCCGCCGTGTGTGCTCCCGGTGCGGAGTGCTGTCGCGTGAGAGACCGATGGGGAGGGAGAGAAGAGATTTTCTTTTTTTCGTTTTCTTTGTTTCTTTCTTTTTTTTTTTTTGCTAGAAGGGAATTGCATGTATATATGTGGTAACTGAAGCGAGGGGTTTTCATAAAAAGAAAAAAAACGGGCCGATGATGTAAAATTCCCGTGAACTCAAGATTTTGCTTTCTTCGGCGGAGATTTTGGTAATATAAGGGGTAAATGGTTAAAAATCTGAACTCATTTACTATTTACGGAGGGTATGTGTGGACTATGATGTGTTTTTCGAGAAAGTAGAATGTTTTTTATGAAACAAATTCGGACCAATCACTGAATTCGGGATGACGTGGACACAACCTCCCAGGAGGGACTCGTCCGGGTTTAGAAGTCTTGAATGCGTACATGCACCTGTGCACAAGGGTCCTAGCTAGGCACATAATTCAAGTGGAGCCACCTGATGCTTCCAAAATGGCCATGCAAATATTTTTAATTTGGATGCTTTTCAAAATTAAGAATTAATTAATTAAGCATAATAAGCCAACAAACATGCCTCTGACCAAATATTTAATTTTACAAACATGATTATTCAAAGTGCTCTTGTTAGTGATAATTGAAAACCGACAATTAGTACTAGGATGAGATATTTATATGGTGTCATGAACGAGTGGGCCACCCCGAGTGGCTAGATGGGCTCGACACGACCGCCGCCGGCCCGAGAGGGGCCGGGGGCACGCCACAAGAAGGGGGGGCGGCGCCCTTGCCGCCCGCCGCCTTCCCTCTCCCGTCTGAGTCCGAGTTCGCCGTCTACAAGTTAGGATTATCTTAGGTAATTTTTGGTGTGCAAGGGGATATCTCATCTATAAGGGAGACCCTTATTAGGAAATAATAAAATAGGATATGCTTGTAAAAAGGTATTCCAATCGTATAAGGAAACCTTATAGAAATTGCTTAGATTACAAGTCCTACTAGTCGGGCTATATAAGCAAGAGACATGTAATCTCTAGGGGATAAGCAAGCAAATAAAAAATATCTTTAGCCTTCAGTCTTCATAACCGCCGCCGCCGCTCGCCCTCGCGCGCCGCCAAGGCCACGGTACCCGCCGCCGCCGCCCCACCGGGCCGGCGCGGCTATCACCGCCACGCCGCCACCGCCATCATCGCCCCCATCCTCCTCCTCCCTCCCAATTCCCCAATTCCGTGTCAATTCCGGCCCAATCTAGCCGGAATCGGCAGCAGTATCCGGAGACCGGGGCGATTCCCACCACCCATGGCTTCCGAGATGAAGGAGTTCACCGCGGCCAGCGAAGGCGCTCCTCGGCGATCAGCTGCGCCCGGATCGGCCGGCGGGCGGCGGCGACATGGAGACCCGCCTCCGTCGCGCCGATGCGTCTACACCGCCTCGAGGACCCCGCGCGTCACGACGACCACGTTGGAGGACTGCCCGGCCAGTGCCGCGCCGCCGGCCTGGGGCGGCCCCTGGCGCCACCCCGCCGCCGCCCCTCCCCTCGCGCGGACCTCGTGCGTCGGCTCCGACCCTGCCATCCTCCGGCTCGAGGAGGAAGATGACGCCATGCGTGGCGCACCGGCCGTCATCGACGTCATCCTCGACAACACCGTGCGACACCGACTGCCCTCTCCTCTCCACCGACACTGCGACCGCGCGGGACTCTCCGACCGAGATGTCGTCACCAGCGGCGCCCCTGCCCCTGCCCCCCAGCGCCACCGCGGCGCCCAGCACCGTGCTACCACCAGCGGCATCACACCCTCCCCGCTATGTCACCCGTCTGGAAGTCCAGGAGTACGACGGCACCGACGACCCCGACCTCTGGATTCGCAAGCTGGAGCTCTTCTACGAGCTCAACGGGACATCGACTGGATTCCGCCCGGCACGCCGCCGCAGGCTGCTGCATCACTTTTTCGCGATTCAAAAAAGTTGCACACATCAAGGCTTTTGTCATCATTTCGCAAAAAAGAAAACAATGATCCCATCAACAGCAGAGACAGAGAGAGGAACTGTTGTGTGTGCCGTCCAAAGTGGAAGGCACTGGCGACCAGCTGCCGTGTACTAGAGGCCGGCTCGGGCGGCATCGTCAAGCCACATGCATGCATGCATGCAACTGTGCACGCTTCAGCCGGTAGTACGTACAGTTCTCATAAAAACGACATCACCATGTGATGCGCGTGGACAAGCTTATTAGCTGGCTTACAAGATGGTACTACGGTCAAGGCAGTCTTCTCCTCAGCATTCGTTTGGAGTATGTGTCTACACGTACACGTCTTGGTCGTTGCCATTCAACTTGTTAATGCAATTTCACTTCTATTTTTCATTAGCCATACATAGGGAAGCCTCTAAATATCCATCCATAATTCTAAACCGACATGTATATAAAACAATCAACCATAGAAAAATTGCATACAACAGAACATACAACTATGTAAGAACACATGAGAAACATCGCAGCGTATTGCATGTGGCATTATATACAAGATTGGAATTGCCACGAATTATAGCAAAGGTCGTGAAGGGGATCGACGATAGATTGAAAAGTTACTAAGGACCCATTTCATTCCGCTTCGTGAGCGGCTTCACGAGCGGCTTCAACAATTCAATTGCCCAATGACCTGCTCTGTGGTCAGCTCGCTGGGCCGCTCCCCTGAAATTGTGCTGAAGAAAACGCGTCCGCTCGTGTCCGCTCGGTGGAGCTGCGAAATCGCAGCTTCCTCCGATCTCTCCCTCGACAATTACCAAATTACCCCTGACCTTACCACAAATTTACTCCAAATTTCCATCGTCTTTCTCGACTCTGCCCCCGTCCTCCCGCATGGAGTAGCGCCGCCACCGCCTCCTGTTGTCGCTGCCGCCATGGGAGCACCGCTAGCCCCTCTGCTACCGCCGCATCCGCCGCCGCCCTCTGCCGAATCCACCGCCGAGAGCCGCCGCCGACGGAATCCTCTGCCGAATCCACCGCCGCTGAGAGCTCCTCCAGCCCGGGATCTGCCGGATCCACCTGCTCCTGCCGCGGATGCTCCATGGCCACAGTCCGGTGGCCACGAAGCAGGGGGCCGTGAGCTTAACGTCCTCGCCGCCGCCCTCTACTCACCTCCGCTACCGCCATGGCCGACCCCTTGCCGGAACGCGATGCTGGATGGGAAGCCGATAGATCAGGTCTCCAAGTCGATCCAATTAGTGGTTCTTCGTCGGCGAGCTTCTCCACACTTCTTGCTCAAGCTAGAGGACCTCCGCCGGCCGGAGCTTCTTGGCCCGGCGTTGGTCCTGCCAGCGCCCTTCCCATCGGTGGATCTCGGGCCTACGTGGGTCACGGTGCCCCCTCGACCGTTGGCTCTTGGCCCAGTGGGGGCATGGCGTCTCCCCGTTTGGCAGCGCGGAGTGGCCCGGCGCGGGAGGTGGCGTCCCATCAGCCGGCGGCACTGGTTGGCCAGGCGCCCTCGCGGCGTCCCCTCGCTGGAACTGGCTGGTACGGCGGCCCCTGGCCAGGCGCAGCATCTTGCCCGCCCCTGGATTGGCAGTTGGCCCGGCGCACCCTCGGCTAGCATCTACTTGCCCAGCTCGTCCTCTGGCGCTCCCCCGGTCGGCGTTGGCTGGCCTCAGCTCATCCTCTGGCGCTCCCCCGGCTGGCGTTAGCACGTCGTCTACCATCGACAGTTCTTCTTGGCAGCAATTCAACGCCACAACGACAACTCTTTTGTTCCTAATTGGAGGGAGGAGACACCTGTCGAAGACCATGTCGAAATACGCTCTACTGCTCCCAGTCGTGGTGGCCGAGGTGGTCGACGGGCACTCTCACCAAGTCGACCTCCAGCTGCTCCTCTTGCTCCTCCCCTCCCCTCCCCACCGGACACCGTCGACCTGACTGATCCAAGTTTTCGTTTTTGCTGGATTTTACAAGTTCATTGATTGGTATATATATATGATGCTTGTCAATTGGCATGTGGACTGTATGAGGCATGCAGTGGCTCTGACTTTGTGCAGCCAAACACTTTAACATGATATATATGGCTAAGTTCTCATATCAGATGGATGGGCATGTTATTTCCTCGTGTTCTTTGATTATTACTTTCACCTACTACTTTGCTAGCTCCTCGTGTTCTTTGATTTGTACATGACATCTAGAATTTTGTACATGAATCTCAGTTACGCTTTTTTTATACTCAGGGAAGTATTACCTTGTTGATGCTGGGTACCCAAATAGACCTGGATATTTGGCACCATACAAAGGTCACAGGTATCATGTGCCAGAATGGGGGAACAATCCTGCACCAAGAGGTCAGCAAGAGCTCTTTAACCATTTGCATTCACTACACCACAACCCTTAATCAGCAACTTTCAGTCCGTTGCTATATGGGGGTACAACGACTTTCAGTCCGTGGCTAAAAGATATAGCAACGGACCTCTGTAGATGCTAATGAAGCCGTGGTTAAATATATACAGCCACGGACCCTCTTTTAGCGACAGACCCTCCGACAGTGAAGCTTTAGCAACGGATAGCCAGTTAGAGCTTTTAGCCACGGAGGATCCATTGCAATATTGAACTTATAGCAACTGACAGTTCATTGAGCATAATTTAATAGGTAAAAAAATAATGCAAATGCATTTAAATATAAATCACATTCAGAAGCAATACAATATGGTTAAATGCATAGATCCAACATATCCAATGAGTACAAATATATATATATATATATAATCATGTCACTTGTTGCCATCAAGCCAACAACATACAAGGTTGTACAGCTAACAAAGTTTTCCTATTGAGCAAAAGTCATTATCCAAAAGTGATCCAACATTGATCAAAAAGTATATTGTAGTCCAAAAGCATTTACTTAGCATCTAGTTCACCAATGGCTTCCTATCAACACGACACTACCAACAACCCTATAAGAATATCCTACACTAAATTAGACCCCAACACACTTCCTACGCATCTCTTAGATGATGGACCAGCACCTTGAGAAGACCATTGAGAAGAACCAGCAACACCATGAGAAGACCTTGGTTGACCTTGGTTGCTGCCTACATTGCTTCATCTGTCAAGTATCATTAGTTAGTAACTGTAGATACTAACCACATATCAAAAAAAAAAAAAGAGAATAGATTCAGGACGTTACTCAATTGTATGGCCAAGCAATCGGCATCATTTCAGCATAAGGGTGTGGCACTAATGCACCACGTTTGAGGGGGACATTCACAATAACTTCACAAAATTTAGTTCCAAGAGCCTCACCAGCTAGCTCATTGTTTGGACTAATTGAAACAACTGTTGCCTTAGCCACTTTTGAGGAGTGTTGGGCATTTGGTGACATTATGTTCATGGCACTTTCAGATCGTGAGTACATTAACAGTAAAATAAATGATGTCCAGTACCAAGCACCAAGTTAACAAGCAGTGTACTACATGCTACTGCAAATTCAAATACAAAACATAAGGAAGTGCAACGTTGATCTAAGCTGCAGAACCAAATAGTTGACTAAGCTAAACAGACAACAGAAATACAATTTCTGAATTCGGATCTCATTTCTTGTGCAGCACGCTACAGACTACAGCCACTGAGGAGGCTATATGCAGTGTGGTATCAACAGGGGAAATTATCATAATTTATATAGCTGTGCTTGTGAATGGATTAAATTGCCAGTATTGTCTCTGTAACATAAAACTTAACTGGAACTCAACAATGTATAGCAGAGGCACTAGTTACAATTTCGTCCTCAATCTTGACCATATAAGTTGATATTTGTGTATGCGCAAGTAAATCCAACTAGCAGCAGCTCACCAATTTAGTTCCAACGATAAATGTATTTTAGAAAAAAAGGGTGCAGCAACTGGCACTAAAGAAAGATAAGTACCTTTCTACAAGGGTCCACTAATGTATGGTATATACTAGTTGAGATCTTGGCCTCAGCTATTAAGCTAGCAGCAAAGTTCACTAATTTAATAGGATCAAATAAACAGTTTGTACAACAGGATGTACCACAACCAATAGATGAACCCAAAATTAGTGATGTTCCAGCAAATCCAGAATATACAAGACAGACAGAGATCAAACGGAACATGACAATAGAGACTGGAGAGGCAGTTGGTCACTCACAGCTTCAGAAGATCTGAGCCGGGACGCAGATGTGGCGGCAACCGTCCAGGGTGAGCCCCTGCATAACTATAATATGTCACATACATATGTAGCCATTTTCATGCATAAGAGTTACCAATAATACTAACTGGCCCAATGAAGCACACCCAATTTTCTTTTGCAAAAAGGTTGTAGTCAGTAGGCACAATATATGTACACTTGCAATTAGATGAGATCCAGTTACAAATAGCCCAATGGTTCATTTGTGCTAGGGCTAATTTTGAGCGAAATCCAATCCTCATCATACGCATCCATAGATTTGAAATCCAAAACAGTAAGTGTCACTGATTATTATATTATATAGCAACAAATGCAAGCAATGAAACAAACCTGAAATTCGTACCTAGCCAAGTGAATTAATATTGAGTTCCAGCTTCTTCAATTCGTCATTCATGCTCAAACGGATGAGATCAAATTCAAATAGCATGAAATCTGTACCCAACTAATAATGGAAACAAAATAGCATGACTGTTAATGGGATAGAAGTGAGCAACGGTTCCTACACTGCTTGCAGAAATATTAATGGGAGGAAGGGATAAAGAAAGGACCTTGCGCTGCCTCCAGGAGAGGATCTGGAGAACTGCGTTGGGGCTGTGCCCTTGTCGTAGTCGTGAGCTCGCCGGTGGCGTGCTGTGCGTGGTGGGGGAATACCCTCGGCTTCCGCTCGCATCAGACCTAGAGAAGATCGAGGCGGCGCATCCTACAGTCGAATCAATTAATCAAGTCAAGAAGGGAAGGGAGAAAAGGAGAAGATGCAACTGAGGGGATAGGGAAGGGAGTCTCGAGGAGGGGAACCTGGATCTGCCACTCGGGCGCCTGGGTAGCGGGGTGGTGACGGCGGCCGGCTGGAGGCGCTGCGTCATGGAGTAGCAGAGCACGAGCGCCGGGAGCCTGCTGCGGATATTGGGGATCTCGTCGGGTCAGCGCATCCCTTGAGTCCTTCTGGGGCGAGGGGCGTCTGGGGTCGGGGACCCGGCGCAGGCGGGGGTCTGGAGGGGGACGGGCGGCCATAGTCGACGGACCATGGCGGGCTGGCCGGCCGGGGGCGGTGGGGTGGAGGCGAAGGCGGCGGGCGTCCACCGGAGCGGCGACGCGAGTCGAGCGGGAGCAGAGGCGTGGGCGGCGCTTGTGTGTGCGGGAAAAGGAAGAGCGAAGGCGGCTAGGAGGGTAGCGTGGTTTTTTTTTTTTTTTTTTTTTTTTTTGAGACGACGAGGGTAGCGTGGGAGAGTCCGGGGACTTAGGGTTTAGGGGTTTTGGGCCAAAATAGCCGCGGGAAAGGCCCATATACATCCCGCCAATGTAAAATTTGTTTAGAACGGACCATTCGACTACGTTATTCATTTATAGCAACCCACCCGCCAACGCAAAAAGCGGAATAGTTTTAGCCACGGATAGTCCAATGCCGAATTCAGTTTTAGCAACCCGTCTGTCCGAGACAAAGTTTTAGCAACCCACCGTCCCAACGCCGATTAAAAGTTTCAAAGAATCTGCATCGATTGCTTTGATTAAGTGTTGTGGTGTAGTGATTCACGTATTCAGAATGTGATGGAGCGTACATTTGGTGTGTGGAAGATGAAATGGAGGGTAGTTCTGAAAATGCCAAGTTACCCAATGAAAAAGCAAAAGATGATTGTTGCTGCAACAATGTGTCTAAAAGGATTTCAGTATATGTGATTGGAATCCTGATTATTTGCCCACCATACCTAAAAGGTACAGGAAGTATACTCCAAGAAATGCAGGTGATACATCGACAATGGCAGATGATGATCGGGACATGGATAAATTTCGTGATGACCTCTTGTATGAGTTGTTTACTGCCAATGAAAAAGAGACTTTCCCTCATAGCTTAGAAGAAAATCATTGTCTCAGCTTGTTAAAGGCCATGGAAATTGATGATGAAGAAGACAGGATGGATGAGGAGCTGGGTAACAGAGATGCTGAACTTACTGATTCTCTGAACCTACCTGAGGAATGGATGTACACTATGCAAAACTCTGAAGAGTTCAGTAAGGATAATCAAGATTTAGTGGATGGTGAGGCTGTACAGAAAGATCCTTTACAGGAAGAATTGAATATCTCTGAAAAGAGTTCTCTGATGGAGATTGAGAAGGTCCCAATAAATGACAATGAAGAACAGAAAGAAACCAAACTGAAGAAGAAGAATCAGAAGTGGGGTCCAGTAATAGCTGAGAGAAAAAGTACCAGAAATGTGCAAGATGGGAGATCAGCCCTGGAGAAAGCAGAAGATTTGAAGAAAAAAAGCAATCTCGAGGCACAGCCAGGTAAAACCAAAATACCTATCCTTACTAAGAAATCTTTAGCTGTTATTGCTGATAAGGTTGGTTTTACAGTAGAAAATCATGGTGTAGAAGATAGTCAAGCAATTCATGCTGTTCTGTCCTTAGCACAACAAAGAGAGCTAGATTTTGCTAAAAGCTTAAAGTCAAGTGATAGTTCTAGTGTTTCTAAAATGGAGGAGTTGCCCTCTAAAATGGTTAAAGCTGCTGGTCCAATTAGTAGAGGTAAAAGTCAAGTAGGTGGTAAACAGAACAAGGTTAGACATAATTCTGGTTTTTCTAATAGTTTTCTTCCTTTGTCTAGTGATAATGAGGAAAGTTCTCAAGCTAGGTTAGAAACAGTTGTAGAGGCAGAAGAGCCTGAAACTCCTAGGGGTAGTATGTGCCATGATCTAGCAGAAGAGCTAGAAGAGCTAACATGGACCAAAGTAGCTAGGAAAAATAGACCAAGAATTAAAAATAAATGATAGGTCTGTTTTGGAATATAAGAGGTCTTAATAAGCTTGGAAGGTTACCTGCTCTAATTAGTAGGATTAAGAGTTCGAATGCAGATGTAGTTGGGATTGTAGAAACCAAAAAGAAGATTTTGGTGCTAACTATCTCAGACACCTAACAGGTAGTGTTCCTTTTGAATGGGTGTGGAAACCTGCAATAGGAACTGCAGGAGGAATTTTAGTAGGTTTTAATAAAGATAAATTTTCAGGTGTTGTAGTTGATACTGGAAGTTTCTCTATTAGTGTTATGCTTACTGATACTAGAACAGGTTTCTGTTGGAAACTTGTAGTAGTTTATGGTTCTCCTTATGATTCTGGAAAACTAGATTTTTTAGAAGAGTTACATCATATTATGGGTAGATGGGATGGACCAATTATGGTTGTTGGGGATTTTAATCTGGTCAGGACAGCAGCTGATAAGAGTAACTTTAACATAAATTTTAGATGGACTGAACTTTTCAATGAATGGATTGATAGATGGGCTTTACTAGAGCTGAATCCTGGTAATATCAAGTTTACTTGGACCAACAATCAAGATCCACCTATTTTAGCTAAGATAGAGATAGAGTCTTTGTCTCTAACAGTTGGGAAAGAGCTTTCCCTTTAGTTAGAGTTAAAGGCCTTGAAAAGATTTCAAGTGACCATAACTCTTTATTGATAGACTCGGGAGATAATTTAGCTGTCATCAAGAAAAATTTTAGGTTTGAAAAATGGTGGATGAGTAAAGATAGCTTTCATAAGGTAGTAGAAAAAGCTTGGTCAGAGCCTTGTAGAGAAACTAATAGTTTAGACATTTGGCAATTTAGGTTAAGGACCTTGAGAAGATTAGCTAGAGGTTGGGCAGCCAATGAATTAGCAAGTATGAATAAAGCTAAAGTAGAACTGGCTTTAGAATATAATTTTTTAGAGAGAGACATGGAGATTAGAAATTTAACAAGTGCTGAAGTAAGTAGGTTCAATCAAGTAGTTAAGGAACTTGAAAATATTTGGGCTCTAGAGGAAATCAAAGCCAGACAGAGATCTAGGGACAAGAACATTTTAGAAGGGGATAGAAATACTGCCTATTTTCATGCAATTGCTAGTCAAAGAAATAGGAAAAAAAGAATAGAAGAGTTAGAGGGTCCAAATGGTTTAATTAGTGATCAGAAAGGTATGCTAGACATTGCTGTTAACTTCTAGAAGGTGCTGTTTGCTAAAGAAGATAGGTTAAATGCTAGGTTAGTTCATGATTTTTGGGAGCCAGATGACCTACTAACTGAGGAAGAAAATGCTTTGTTAATTGAACCCTTTACTGAAAAAGAAATTAAGGAAGTTGTTTTTAGCTACTATTCTGATGGGGCACCTGGTCCAGATGGCATATCTTTTATGTTTTATCAGAGATATTGGGATATTGTCAAACATGACTTATTAGCTATGTTTAGTGATTTTCACCAAGGCAACCTAGATCTGAGAAGGTTAAACTATGCCCTGATTACCCTAATCCCAAAGGAGGAAGGAGCTACCTCTATGAAAAAGTTCAGACCTATTAGTTTTATAAATTGCAGTTTTAAAATTTTTTCCAAAGCCCTAACCATTAGATTGGGAAAAATAATAGGTAGACTAGTTATGCCACAACAAAGTGCATTCATACATGGCAGGTATATTTTAGAGAGTGTTGTGGTACCCCATGAACTAGTTCATAGCATTCATAAGGAAAAAGACCCTGGGGTAGTCATTAAGTTAGATTATGAGAAAGCGTATGATAGAGTAGATTGGGAGTTCCTTTTTAAAATTTTAGAATCTAGAGGTTTTAACCCCAGCTGGATTAGGTGGATTAAGCTTTTAGTGATAGGAGGTTCTATAGGAGTAGTGGTAAATGGGGAAAATAGTAGCTTTTTCAAAGCTGGTAAAGGATTAAAACAGGGAGACCCCATTTCTCCTCTGTTTGTTCAATTTAGTAGTGGATGTTCTAACTAGGATGTTAATTAAAGGATCTAGAGAAAATCTAATTTGTGGGCTAGGATGTAATTTTAGAGTAGGGGGGTCATCTCTTTACAGTATGCAGATGATACAATTTTATTCTCTGATGCAAATCTAGAACACCTAGTCAATCTGAAAGGCATCTTGGCTTGTTTTGAACAGGTTTCTGGCATGAGAATTAACTTTAATAAAAGTGAGATTATACCTATGAATGTCTCTGAGGAAGTAGCTCAAAACATAGCTCAGATTTTTACTTGCCCTTTAGGATCCTTCCCTATTAAATATTTAGGTATCCCTTTACATTTTGAAAATCTAAAGAGAGAAGACTTGCAACCTCTAGTTGATAAGTTGTTGAAGAGAGTTGCTGGGTGGATGGGCAATCTTCTTTCACATGCTGCTAAAGTAGTCTTGATTAGATCTGTTCTGAGTAGTATACCTGTGTATCTGTTATCCTTCATTAAATTTCCTAAATGGGCTATTAGGATCTTAACCACTCACCTAGCTAATTGTCTCTGGAATGATAAAAATGGTAAGCACAAGTTTCACTTAGCCAATTGGGAAAGTGTGGCTATGCTAAAGGAGTATGGGGGTCTAGGCATTCCTAATCTAAGAGATTTAAATCTCTGTTTACTTGCTTCCTGGATAAAAAGATACAATTTAGACAAAGATAAGCTTTGGAGACAAATTATAGATCAAAAGTATAATACAGAGAATCCAAATATTTTTTTGTACTTCTAGCTTAGGTGCTTCTCAGTTTATGAAGGGAGTCCTTTGGGCTGCTAAAGCAGCTTATCTAGGATATAGATGGAAAATAGGCAATGGTAGGAATATTAAGTTTTGGGAGGATACTTGGTTAGGTTAGTCTAGCTTGGCCATCCAATACTGGGAGATTTATGTTCTGGTTAATGAGAAGAATGGTACAATAGCCCAGCTTTGGGATGGCACTAATCTTAAATGTACTTTTAAAAGGTGTGTAGATCAAAGGTTGTGATGAATCTATGGCATGAGATAGTCCAGTTAGCTTCTACTATAATTTTGACTGATGAAGATGATTCTTTAATCTGGAAGTTTAACTCGAATGGTGTTTATTCTTCTCAGTCCTTATACAAGATTGTTAATTGTAGAGGTGTTCTACCCATTCATGTGCCTGCTGTTTGGGATCTAAAAATTCCACCTAGGGTGCAGTTTTTTCTTTGGTTACTTTCTAAAAATAAAGTTCTAACTAGAGACAACTTGAACATTAGAGTCCCAGTAGATGATAAAACCTGTTTATTCTGTACCGAGATGGAAAATGTGCAACACTTGTTCTTTGAATGTGCTGTAGCTAGACAAGTTTGGTCTTATGTCTCTGAAGCCTGTGGTAGAAAAGTAGGCCAAGACTTTATATCTATTGGTCAAATGTGGCTTAGCAACAAAAAAAAATATAGTGTTGAAAATTGTATTTGTGCAGCAACCCTGTGGGGGTTATGGAAACTAAGATGCACAATTTGTATGCAGGGTACCCTTGGGTAGGTGTGAAACATTTGCTTATGAGGATAGTGGCTATGTTACAAACCTGGGAGGTGCTCTGTCCCCAGAAGAAGAAGGAGGAGTTCTGTTTCAAAGTCAGCAAACTAAAGAAGTTGGCCTCAAGTCCAGAAAGGATTTCCTGGTAATGCAAGTCAAGGATGAATGGGATAGGTTCCTCTTCCAAAATGCAACTGGAAGCAAGACCATGGAGATACCTCTGAGGCAATAATGAAGTTCAATGGGATAAGCAACCAAGATGGTGGTGAACAAGAGAGGAAATGGGTCAAGCTTGATAATGCCTTCATTTTCTGAGCTATTTTCTGCATGTAATAAAATCCTGAGAACTGTTAAAGTCAGTCTGAACTTTGTGAGAGTTGAGAGCTGTGAGAGGAGGGTGCTTAATCGCCCAAATGCTGTAACTGATGAATATGGTGTTGTCTTTGGTTAATACTAAAGACAGGGGCACATGGCCCTAAAACTCTAAAAAAAAAAAAAAAAAATGATGACCTTTCAAGGGTTTCTAGATGAAAATATCAATGTCTCGTCACTGCAGGTATATATGAACCTATCTGTTCTCTTGAGGTACTTGACCTTCTGATTATTTCTTGTTTAGAAAGTGTGTTCTGTAAATATTCTGAAATGTGGCTAAAAGTGATTGTTTAGATGCTCCAGTTTGCTAATAAAATGTGAACTCTACTGTATTGATGTGTCAAATCTTTTTGGCTTGATCAGTTTAAATCAATTTCTTTGGAGAATGGACAAAAAACCTTGTCCCAGATGTGCTGTCAAATGCTATTTGACTTAGCTTCTGAGGCTAATAGAGATCAGGAATCCAGAGTTCACACTTGTTTGGTCTGGGGGGCATGTAGTTTTGTATAGTACAGTACAGTAACTACTTGTGAAAAATATGCTCTCAGAAATAAAATTATGAAAATATGCATTTCAGAGAGCTTCGAAATGGGGGCGTCGTCGAGGCCAGGAAGGTGGAGGAGCCAGATAAAAAGGTAGAGCCGACGCGAAGTTACTTTCCTGCCCCTGGCGTTTCGAATTATTTGCAGTTAGTGGCGTGGAATGGTCTGCGCGAGATGGGCTGGGCGCCGTCCGATCGCCGTGGCGACGACTCGTGGACGGATGGGATGCATGCGGCTATGGATTTTCAGTGAGAGAGCAATGGACCAAGCTGCATATATCCATTGGCCAACCGCCCTCACGCGCCGATCATGTGATTAGGTCTAAAAAAACACTCAATTCTCTGTTGTTGCTGGTCTGGTTGAAGTAGTTCCTGGCGTGCTCCCAACTCCAAAGTTTGAGCAGCCTTGTGATTACTGGATAGATGAAGAATTTCAAGGTAGAGCAAACAAGGTGATTCAGGATCTTGTTTCCATGAGGCACGGCATGTTCGAGCTGTACGAACATGCAGCCAAACAATGGGATCAGATGTATGCCGATTGACAGAAACTGAAACAAACTATTAGAGAACAAAGGAATTGCATTGTAATCTTAATTTTTTCAGCGTTGTAATTGCCTGTGGCATATGGCTCATTGTGTAACACATACCGTCAATATGGAATGAATTGCAGAAACAAATCCAGATATTTTATTGAACACTCTGGCATTAAAAATAAAAATTGTTGTCCTAAATCTAAACATATAATTGTTGTATTAAATTACGTTATTACTGAGCTCTACGCTTTGATTGTTTTAGCATACGGAAAGGAAGGTCAACTGCATTTGAATGGCATTTAAATAGAGTTCATGGCATTATCTCTAAGAGTACTAAATTACAGAATATATGAACTATAACACAATGTAGCTATTAATTGATGTTTCGTAAGTGTACCTCCATTGGTTGTGTGGGTCTTGTCTCTGAAGGGGTACGTGAACCCTTGTTTTCCATTTGATCAAACCCTATAAAACAGTTGACTTATACTTCTGAATGAAGAAGATAAATTCCTTGATTTATGCAATCAAATTGATGCTATCTGATAGGAACAACACATGATAACATTCCTTGATTTAAATGTTTGAGAAATCAAAGCTGGCTTTCATAAGCCATAGCAGATAGACTCATATGCCCAAACGAATAATTGATTTACCTCCTACACAGAAATCAAAGCTGGCTTTCATCAACACATGATAACAGACAATGAATAATATTGATGTGGTTCACCTCTTACGCAGAAATGAATAATAGAAGTAACAGTCAGTACAGGCAATGCAAAGAGAAACATGCAGAAGCGGACCTGACAATAAATTGCATGAACAATCTGTGATCTTTTTCAAATGTTAGCAAACGAACCTGGTAAGTCAAATCTAGCTATAAAGCTTTTATGAAAGCACTCTGAATTATGCAAGATCACCAAAAGTTAGTTGTATTTTTTATAATTACTAGGAAAGTGCCGTGCGCTGGGTAACGGATCAAACATGACAAATGAAAAGAATCGACCTAACACTATACAGACACAACATTATGTCAAAGCACGTTAATCTCCCAATTAAACAATTTGCATTAAGAGAGGAAACTCAATTTTTGGGCAATAAGAATTCTACAAAGTCAGTTCTGTACAGATCCAATGAAGAACATACTTCGTGGCTCTTTAATACACGGCTGGAACATGCCGTAACCTAAATGCAGTGCTATGAGAATTCAGGTCATCCTCACTAAGGCAGCACACAAGCTCAAAGAAGTCAGCCTCCATGTCCTCCCACACAAGCTCACAATAGTCAGCCTCCATGTCCCTCCCTGTGCGCCTTCTACCAGGACCTAGTCACAACAAGTGCAGTTTGCATCACACGATGTACCCCAAGGAATCATAGGCATTCCAAGTCATAATTTTGAGTTGAAATATAATGCACAGGGACTAATTTGAGTTGCAAAAACTAATCTGATCTATTATAATTTATATATGCCAAGAGTAACCAGCTATAAAATGGAGAAAGATGCTTCTACTTATTTATTGTCAGTGAACATACCTTACCTATGATACTTTGCTGGTGTCGCAAATCCATTCCATTCATATGTTTTGCCATCAAAGTATCAGACCCTGTGCATTCATTACATTCATTCCCAAAGACCTGAATCAAAAAATAGCATCATTTTAGTCCTAGGCATGGAATTATTTTTTGACAATAATTATGCAACAAGTTTGGGCTAGCAAACCTGACTCTATATACTCAAATTATTTACAGGAACAACTATTCTCTAGCTACACATAAGTTAAACCACTTGTAATTTGACAGAAGAAGGCCCTTCCCACACTTCCAATGGTTTTGTATAAAGAAGCAAAGAACAAAATTGTCACCAACCAATAGACCTACAAAATTGCCTGATATATCAAGGGCAACAAACCATTAAAATTTTCAAACTGCAGAACTTCTTGGCAAAATAAATAACTGCAGAAGCAAAATGGCATCCAATTTCTGTTAGGTGAATTAACATGATTCAAATATTTAGAAGAACAACTTGGCCAAATAAATAACTGCAGAAGCAAATTGCATCCATTTTTTTTGAAATGTCAGGGGGATTCAGTGCTTGACATTTGCCTAGGAGATAATTTGGCCAAAAGGAGGCCTGTTAGTGACCCTTCCTACCTGTTTTGCTCAGAAAATGAAACTATAAGTCATCTATTTTTTGAGGGGTTTGTGGCTAAGATTGTTTGGAATACCATTAGTGAATTGCTTAACATGAATATTGGTACAAATTTTGAATCAGTTGTTTGTTTATGGATTGCTCATAAGAGACATGTCCTGACTAACGCAGTTTGTGCTGCTGCCCTTTGGTCCTTATGGAAGCTAAGAAATGAAGTTTGTTTTCAGGGTGTGGTTTGGACAGGAACCAAGAAACTGCTGATGAAGATCTCAAGGATGCTGACGAGATGGATCGCACTTTACAAGGTGGAGGTGGGGGAGCAGCTGGAGAGATTTGCACAACAGCTAGAGCCTGCTCGCCTCCCTCAACTGCAGTGGCCGGGGAGATAACCAGCTCATTAGCAGGGTCGGCTCAATCGGATGCTCGCCATTTGGACTCGGTCACTTCAGTTCAGCTTAGCTTGTCTACCATTTAGATGTCCGCTTGTTAAGCTGTATTGAGTCTTGAGACCTGTTTTGGCGGGCACGCCGATACGCTGTGCTGAACCTGTACTGAATTGTGTGTGCTTTTGGTAATGCAAAAGCGAGGGAAACCCTTTATCTAAAAAGATACTTAGTCTCATGAATAGTTAGAAACCAAGCTCACATTCATTGATCAACCCTGAACTAACCACCATGGAAGTGTCATGACCCAAAAAGGGATCGCCGGAATAGGGCCCAATAGGAGGGGGGCACGCCGCCTAGGGTCCAAGGCCCAGCGCCAAGATGCGCCATGGCTGGCCGCCGCCATCGTCCGTAAACGCGCCACATCGGTTGCTTCACAATTAAGGAATATTTAAGAAATATAGGAATAAAATAGGGAATAAATAAATTGCTTGTAAAAGAGGAATTCCAATCTATAAGGAAACCTCTAGATCTTTCTTAGCATGCAAGTCTCCCTCGAACTATAAATACAAGGGGCATGTAGTCGGGCTGAATCTTAAGAAGAAAATTAGAGGGGTAACACCCAAAACCCTAAACTCTCTCTCTCTCCTCCCCGCCTCGCCGCCCACCACCATCACAAGACGCCGTCCCTGCCGCCGGCGGCCATCGGCGCCCCCACCCACCGCTCCTCCTCTCCTTTCTCTTCTCCAACAGCCCCCCAACACTTGCAATCGCCGCAGCTCCCCGCTAATCGCGGTGGTCGCAGCCGCCAGACTCACCGACCCCAAAGAACAGCCCGGCAATCGCCGTGGTCGCAGCCGCCAGACCAGCCCACCAATCACGATTGCCGCTGCTGGAATCTCAAGACCGGATCCCTTGGCAGCCCCGACACGGCAGGATCAGCCCCGCCGCCATCAAGTCCGCCGCCGACGCGTGTCGATCGCCGAATCCATTGCCGGGTTCCGGTACCGTATCCGGAGACCAGGGGCGATTCCCACCACCGACCCTCCGACCACCACCAACGCCAAGATCCGATGGGACAACCACAAGATCGCCGAGCCCGCATGGGATCCGCAAGTTTGCTTGTTTCGTGGAGGGAGATGCAGCCAACTTCACCGCCCTCCTCCCAGAAGCTCGACCCGGCGCTACGACGACCACCAAGGATCGACAACCCTAAGGGCGATGCCAACATCAAGGACACGCAGAGCAATGACATCGACCGGGCTGGCCATGCTGTCCGACGGCGCCAAGGGCAACCACGCCAAGTCGACGACCGACGACGATGTTCTACCACGGTGCCACCGACGACAACGGTGCCCTCAGGGCGCCGCGACGTCGTCCCCTCCTCGACCACGGATCGCAGTTTGGAGCACGACAACCCCAAGGATGCCCAAGCCGCGCGACCCGCATCGACGATCGATCGATTAAGAGGCTACCACCGACGTCCACCAAATACTCGACAAAAAGCCTACCCAATCTAGGGCCAACGCCTCGCGGCTCCTACAATGGCACGAATAAGTTCCTCGGTCACTAGCAACATCATCTTTGACGCTGGGAACATCCGGAGTGCCAATGTCTTCACCCCAAAGAAGGACGCGACACAACGACGTCAATCGACGCCGACATCGACGCCGTTGACCATGACGTCTTCGACACCCGTACCATCGACGACAACAACGGCGCCCTATGAGCGCCGCCAAAGGAGGGAACAATGACACCTCCCCGAAGGCCAACATCCCCGACATCGCCGTTAACGCCGCTAGCCACAACGCTTTGCGCATCGACGACATCGACAACGACGAGGACGCTACCATGGGCGCCATGAACGGCAATGACATCCTCAAGGATGCCAACGCCGATGACGACCCCCGACGACGACTACGCCTTCACCATGCCTACCATCGACAACAACTACAAGGGCATCAACCATGCCGACACCCTCGCGACCAACCTCCACAGTGGCGACCACGACGCCCCCACATGGGTGCCACTACCGATGAGAACACCGACGCCCCCTGCGCCCGGCAAGAAGACGGTCATTCACTCGCCGACCTTCAACGACGATGATCTCGCTACACCCTACCGGACATCCCCGCCGACATCAACAATGGTAGAGAACACCATCAATCAAGCCGCAGATCCAAAAAAGGCGACACCATCGGCACCACGCCAAAGATCGGTACATAATCGCTGCCCAACCGATAAGAACAACACTCCTTTTCTTTGGCTCCTCCGCTTCACCAAGATGACGCCTCGAGAATGGAGACAACATACCATGGTGCCCCACTCGCGGTTTTGGGACGCCCCTCAACGGCGACACCAACAATCATTGCGACGCCGACTTCACGCTGCTTTGGCGGCAGGGACGACTCCCGAGCCGCACCTATGGACTCCCATGTTCCACGGCATCTATGTCCGCCAAGACGACTTCACGCCAACAAGCCGTGGGCACGCAATGCACCGAGGCGCCCCGACATACGGAGCACGGCAACCCAACTCGCTCAAAAGATCGACACTTCCATCTTGACAAAGTCTCGACTTGGGGCCTTTACCGACGACGACAAGAGGTACATCCCACCCACATCAACCCCCTACATCGCCAACCTCGCCACACCCCCTGAGGCTCCCATTCCACCTCAACTTGTTACTTCAACGGACCACAAGCTCCATGGCCTCGCCGAATCACGGAAGTTCCGTGATGACGGCACCAAATTGGGCACCACTAGAGGAAATTGATAAGCCTTCGACAACCGTGCCATTCGAAAGCGACATCCATTCAACTACAACATCATCATCTCCATCTTTGCCCAAATAGATCGATATGTCACCGGTGCAAAACCACAAATAGGAGGACGCTACTGTCCAAATAAAGGGGAGAGATGTCATGACCCCAAAAGGGATCGCCTTAATAGGGCCCAACAAGGGGGGGGGAACGCCGCCTAGGGTCCAAGGGCCCAGCGCCGCATGCGCCTCATGGTCAAGTCGCCATCGTCCGAACGAAACGCGCCACGCCGCTTTGCTTCACAATTAAGTAAGGAATATTTAAGGAATAAAGATAGGAATAAAATAGGGAATAAATAGATTGCTTGTAAAAAGAGGAATTCCAATCTATAACGAAACCTCTAGATCTTTCTTAGCATCCAAGTCTTCCTGACTATAAATACAAGGGGCATGTAATCGGTTGAATCTTAAGAAGAAAATTAAAGGGGTAACACCCAAAACCCTAAGCTCTCTCTCTCTCTCTCTCTCTCTCTCACCCCTCCTCCCCTGCCACGCCGCCCACCATCGCCAAGACGCCAAGCCATTAACGCTGCCACAAGCGCTGCGCCGGCGGCCATCGCCGCCGGCGCCCACCGCTCCTCCTCTCCTTCCTCTTCTCCAACAGCCCCCAAAGACTTGCAATCGCCGCCAGCTCCCCGCCAATCGCGGTGGTCGCAGACGCCAAAGAACAGCCCGCCAATCGCGGTGGTCGCAGCCGCCCAGACCAGCCCGCCAATCACGATTGCCGCTGCTGGAATCTCAGGACCAGCGCCCCGGCAACCCCGATTGTCGCAAGGATCAGCCCCGCCGCCGTCAAGTCCGGGCCACGCCGTGTCGATCGCCGGAATCCATCGCCGGTTCCGACGAAGCCATCAAGAAAGCTAGGATTAAGGGCACCATCATGATATGTAAGTAGTGGGGAGGCATACAACCTCAATTCTGTTTCCAGGCAAGCAAGAGCTTATCCTTTCTTCTGTAGACTAATGGTTCATTGTACTAATCAAAATGGTGCTTGATAAATAGATTAGACTAATAGATTAAGCCTGACATGAGAGTTGTAACACTTCAGCACTACTTTTAGAAATAGGAAACACATCTAGAACGAGAATAAAAATATCCTACACATTTGCTCCGTTAAAAGTTTCAGAAGTTACCAATTGCCCAAATAGAGGAAATTAGATGACAACTGTAACTAAAGTTTGCTAAAAAAATTATGCACACCCGCCAGCCCATATATCTAGCTTTTTGCAAGTAATTTCTATAGTTAACGTGCTCTTCAGTCAAGGCCTAATCAAAGGTAAAAGCACTACCAATTGTATTATATATTCAAATAAAGAGTGCAAGCCCAAATGAACCAATTTGGTCTGCATCTGAACGATAATTTATACTGAAAAGTAAAAAGGAAAAGAAAAAGGAACTGAAAAAGTAAAAATTAAGTAGGACAGTAGTCATGTTTGTGATAAAAAGAAAATGCAGATGTGCCATGTTCATTTCATTAGATAAATGATAAGGACAATCAAACCTAGTCATGCTGCCCTTTTTTCTACGCTACAAGAACCCTCATAGAACCCTGACTGTAAAGATGGTACTGACAGAAGTCAAATTACTCTATTAGTTAAAGCTAAAATCTATATCATGAATATTGAATACTCCTAAAAATTGACACCTCAAAACTGATTGTCAAAACTGAATATGTACTTTTGAGAGAAACTGACAGTAACATTCATAACACGATATATCCCATAGTACTCAATGAAAATGTGTGTAAATATTCATTGGAAAGCTAATGAAAAGTTCATTACTATGGGATATTCCAATTCCACAGCTATTGGGAAACTTTGATCTGCTACTATGCTGGTTATTCTGCTATACAGTATATGGATAGGGCTAATCAGACAGGGCTAAACGAACAACACAAATGGAAAACTGCTACGATTCAATACCTAAAGCAGTTCAGAAACTTTTTCCTCATCCTGACGCCCCTTCCTGCCTCCTCACTTTGCAAACCCAGTAGCAGTGCATCAACACAAGGAGGGCAACGATCTACAGCCAGCGTAAGAGTTTCACTGGAATAAAAGAAATATTATACCACATCCTCAGCCACGGAGACACACCTTGTTTGGATAGATCGAAAGGCCGGGCAGGGGGCATCGGGCGGCGCCCGAGGGGCGCGGCAGGGGCAGGGTGAGCTGGTGAGCGGCGGCGGCGGCGGCCGGGTGGGGGGGCGGCAGGGGGCAGTGGAGGCCTGGCTCCAGCTTGCTGCCAAGGTGGGTGGCAGGGCCGGGCATCGCGGCAGCCGCCAGGAGCAGGGCGTCGGAGAGGGATGTGAGTGTTTTTTTTTCAGCAGGGAGAGGAGGGAGCGCCCTGGGTGTTTGGGTCTTTCACGGAGCGTGCTCGGGGACCACATGGCAGGGAGAGACGAGGGGAGCCGGGTGGAACGATATCGCGGGCGTGGTTTCACTTCACCGGGGGGGACGATTCCTTTTCCAATGTTTTAGCTATAGAGATTTTTTTGTATCCTCCAAATTCAGTACCACATCTCCTTCAACCTGCTATAAGATCCATTTTTTAACATTTTTCTTTGAAAAACATTGTGTTGTTGTTAGACTTGCTACCTAGAGGTTAATATTCAGGGAAGCAAAAAGGGTTAAAAAAAATGCAGAACAAGAAGCACACTTTTGGGTTGACAAAAAAATAGTTTTCCACCACCTAACTTTGGAGGAACCTTGATGGGATGCAGTCCTAGCTGGTGAATAAATTAGAACCTGACAATTCACAAGGATAAGCTGACCAGTTGTGAAGAGAACTTAAACATATCCCATTCGCTGGATGCATATCTGAAGAGTCTTACTAATTTATCTTAACAGTAATGTCTAACTAATTTATATGAAGAGCAGAATTAAACTTCATTCAGTTTCATATCTGAAGAGTAATGTCTAACTACAGGTAGGCACAAACCTCTTAGATGCGGAAAAGATCAGCTAGAGGCAAGAAGGTTTACTACATAGTAGATTACATGTCATTGCTAGATGGTTGTACTCCTGAGAAAGATAGGTAGGAGGACAAAGAAATAGAAAAAAGAAGTTAGAAGGAGTTCTTTGTATTTACTTACTGCCAGCTAAGAGTTCTGGTAGACCACCCCAAAATTCAGCGAGCCACTATTCACTTCTGAACAAGGAATTGTGTAAAGGATGGGGCAATCAATTCCATGGTTACAAGACACTACCCAAAGATGGGGGTAGTTACTCTTAGGGAGTAGAAAAGATTTTCCCTATATATATATTGATAAAACATTGCGGTATTCATGGAACTCTGTCAGCATCAAGTAATTGAGAACTAAAAACCAAAAAGACACTACCCAAAGTTGGCATTGCACTATGGGATGACACTGCATTAGTGCAGAAGGATTGGTATATTTGTATGTTTTGTGCCAGAGAATTGCAAGAGAATTACAATGGAAGAGGCAATATTCACACAACAGCTCTCATAAGATAAGTTGAATTGCAAGAAGTCAGGTAGCTGTTTTGCGAATATGGTAATTTCTGTAGGCTGGCTCTCAATACATTAATGTGCTTACGGTTCTGGGCATATGCAATGCCATGTATTAAATAGCAGAAGATTAGTTGTAGCCTAATCTCAACCATGAAAAAAAGAGGCATAGAAAAGACAACATGATAATTGTAACAAATTCAGATATAACCAAATGCTCATTGACTATTGATGCGGGAGCTTACCGGCGAAGGTGGGTACGACGTGTACGCCAGGGCCGCGGGACACAACGTCCTCGATCTGCGACGGCCATGGTGGTGGCAACGGCGGTCGCGGGCCGTCCTCTTCCTCCCCGCGCGGCGGCGGTGGTGGCGGGCGCTCCTCCTCCTACGCGCGCAGCGGCGGCGAGGTCGCGCCTAGGGCCGGCGGCCAGCTGGGCGGGAGGCGTTCCTGCAGAGGCAGCAGGAGCGGCGGGAGGTGGGTGGCATAGAGCCGGGGAAGGGGCGCGAGCGGCGGGAGGAGGAAGTGGGAGGGGATCGGAGGCTCTGCAGGGGCAGGGGCAGCGGCGGCGAGGGAGGACGGAGGGGTGGTGGCGATGGAGACGCTGGGAGACAGAGATGCGGCGGCGTCGGTATTTTTTAACGCATCAGGAGAAAAACCTGTACATTAATGAAATATGTTTATGGAAAAAATGGGAAATACTATGAACGAAAGTTAGCAAAAAAAATTAAACTATGAAAATCTAAGAAAAAAATTGTAGGAAGATCAAGGTGTGGGGAGTTACCGGGCACAACCGTCTAAGGCTGTCAGTTGGTGTGAACCAATGAAGCCAAATGCAAGCCATTAATCCTCATGAGCTGCAGATCAAAATGCGGGGAGATTAATCTTCTAGAACTGTAGATCGAGAAGTGGGAAGATTAGTCATCAGCAGGAACCACAAAGTTTAATGTGAACTCACCTTCATCAATGTCCTCCTGCGGAAGTACTCAAATATCAAGCAGTTTGATTCCATCAGGAAAGAATTTGTTGTATAGGAATTCCACTGGTAGAAATACCAGAGTGATACCTATGTACAACGACATAGGCGTATGCATTTTAAGATACTCCATGAGGCCCTGGAACATCATATGTGGCATATCCATGAATGCAAGCAAAATGATGACGAACCACTTTTCTGTGATAAAATACCTAATCAAGAATCTTGTTAGAATGCATATAGCAAGAGTCAGCCTCCAAAGACCATATCGTTAGCGAGTACCTGATTACAAATCTTGTGGCCATGCATAATAAAAAGAGCGAGCCACCACCACGCCCACCACCACCCATGAGGTAAGTAATGTGTCTCCTTCACAGCTCTAATTTGCCAATGAGAGACAAACACGTAGGGCTTTTGAAGACCCAAAGACAGAGCAACTCCCAACCTCCCCAAGAATGAAAGCGAACATGGCTTTAAAGAAGTTAAAGATAATTTTTCCGTCAATGTAATTTCTTTCCATTCCGCGCATCAAACCATGCGAAAGGCAATGGACTTGTATCGAGCTGAGCGATGATATAAAAACATCGTTGTGCTCCTCCTTAGATCAAGGATAGAAGCTATTTGCATTTGTAACATTTGGCGCTGTGTTATATAAGTCATCTTCGGCTCCGCGCCATGTTCGATGTCGCCTTGGAATTCCTGAAACCGTGCCTAATCCATCTCCAAAACGATTTGTGAGGCCCGGGTGGAGCCACGATTGATTCTTGGGGAGGGCTAAATAAAGAAGGATCAATAGAAATCGATGATTACATGGTAAATTAAAGCCTAAATATAGCAATTAAAAGGGGAAATCAACCTCCCGGGAGGGTTGCAGCTCGGGCCGTGCATCTCATGATAATCAATGAAGAAAACAAAAAAATTTAACTCCATAGCCCTGTGAAAGCACTGTGCCCGCTTCTTCACTTGTTAGACTTTGAACGTGCTCTAAAACCACCAAAGAAATTTAGGGTTGCTCATTTCCACTTCCAATTGTTTGTACACGAATTTTTTATGTTAAAGAGATGTTTTTTTTGAAACTTTGGTAAGACATGTTGAATATGATTACCAATGAACTTAGCTTTAAAAAGGTGAACACAATTAAGCCAAATTCGGTTTTGCAACCTGTTGTTGTTAACAGATCTTGGCTTACAAAGTGTTTGAATTGTCATCTAATCTTGAATGAATTCGAGTAAACTCAGGACATTCTATTTTTCATTTTCATGAATTGTTGTTGTCCTGTTCAAGTTTGTAAGTGCAATCAAGCTCTAAGTGGGTTTTGGCGTTGATGACCACCGAATTAGGGGACTAATGAGTTTTACGAAGATGACATGCAGGGATTAAAATATGGAGTTGATGAACAGGTCCAAAAGTACCAAATAAGCTAGATGGTGGTGTTTCCTACTCAAGGCGTTTAAATTATTTTTTTTATATTTCGAATCTTGAGTTTAGGAAATGTCGTACTATTAAGAGGGATCCTAGGATTCTCGGGTACCTGTGGACCAAGTGCTCTAAACATCAAATCCAGACACAACACTCGGCTCCAAACCCGACCGACCAAAGATTTCCACTTGCTTCTCACCTTTGTCTTTGTCAGTTGGCGCCGGGTGGATGCAGCGCAATGGTGCGGCGGTGCAGCGCCTACCACGCGGCGTACCCGCGTGGTCGTCTCGGCGGCGGTGCCACACTTAAATCCTACCGTTGGGTCCGTGGGGTATAAATACCTATTCTACCCCTCCCCAACGGTTACCTCGCTCACTTCATCTTCAACCTCGCGACAAAGAAATTTGGAAAAGAAACCTCTTGCTCTCTCTCACTCCTCCATTGTTGCTCCTCCTTCCCCCCAAGCAAAGATTTCGATTCCACCATCAAATCTTGAGGGAAAAGGCAGCAAACCGCTTGTGGAGGCCGGATCTACTACTTCCCCACTCAAAAGAGCATTTGGTTCACGTTTGGCCGAACCCTAGGGTTCTTTACTCTTGGAGCTTGCTCCTAGACGGCTAGGCGTCGCCCTTGAGCTTGCCCCTTCGTGTGGCAGCCTTGGGAGGTTTGTAACCTCACTCTACAAAGCAATACATTACCCCACATCTCTAGGGTTAACTCCCTAGACTTGTGAACGAGGGAAAAAAGCAAGCCGGTGGGCAAGCTAAGCCTTGTGTGGCAACCTCAACAACGTGGGACGTAGCCCAGCCTTTGTGTGGCGCGGTGAACCACGGGTCAAATCCTTGTCTCACTTGTTCTCCCTTTACTTTATTGCATATTTGTCTTGTGAGAAAGGGCTTCGACCCGATCTACTTGGTTGCTGGGTTTCTCGCCAGCCTTGGAAGGTTTTTTCGTGGGTATATTTGTGTGCGAACAAGTGGGAACCTTGAGCACCAAACTCCAGCTCATGGACTAGCTTTTGGGAGTGCTCGTTCGGTGTACGCGGCAAGTGCCGCTTCAATCACTGGCAAGACCGCGCCGCCCGGCCGAGAGAGAAGTGTCTCTCTGTCTCTCGTCTCGTTGGTCGGTTCACGCGGCAAGCAGCCGCGACTTGACGCGGCAAAGTGCCGCGCCTTGTGTACCGACAGCCTACGTAAGTTTTAACAGTCAATTTTGGGGTTAAGCCTATTCACCCCCCCCTCTAGGCTTCCATCAGATCCTACAAGTGGTATCGGAGCTAGGATACTTCGTATACGCTTCACCGCGTGAAGTATGGAGGTACCGGAGGGATCGAACAAAGGAGGCAAGTCCACCATCCCCGTGGAGGAGGTGGAGGCCAGCAGCAGCGAGCTTTCTCTCGGTACAGCCAGTGAGAGCACCATCAAGGGTGATGCCACCGATGCCGAGAGAAAGACCGCAAGAATAGCAAGGCGAAAACGCTAGAAGGCAAGAGCGAGAAAAGAAAAAAAAGACTAGAAGAGCAAGCTAGTGTCGTCAAGCTTGCCGAGAAGCTTCAAAGAAAAGATCAAAGAAAGATGATTCGTGAGGCAAGAGCTGCTAGGAGGGCAGCAAGAGAGAAGAAAAGGCAAGAAGAAGAGGCGGAGTCAAGTGAGCTATCAAGTAGCTCCGACGATGGAGATGATGATATCTCCTACAACAAGAAGAAGAAGAAGGAAAGCAAGAAGGATGAGGGCAGCGTCAACAACAACAAGTTCGCCGCCATATCCTTTAATTATTCTTCTTACTTGACTAACCGCGACAAGAAGTCATTCATAAATGTTCCCGTGGGGAAGTTGCCCAAATTTGATGGGACCAACTATGCCAAATGGAAACATTTGATGAGGGCTTATCTTGAAGCTCTTCACCCCGGTCTTTGGGAAGTTGTGTGTAGTGGATTTCAACCACCGTGGTGAACCCAAAGGCGCCAAACAAATGAAGAGCTAGCTACGCCCACATCAATGGTCAAGCTACAAGCATACTCCTAAGTGCTCTAGAAGGAAATGAGTACAATAGGGTGATGAATGTCAACATTGCAAAGAAGATTTGGGACACCTTGGTGCTTGCACATGAAGGTGTTGACAAAGTGAGAAAAGCAAAGATTGACATGTTGAAGGCAAAGCTCAATCGGTTTGTGATCATTGATGGTGAGGGTGCACAAGAAATGTTTGATAGGTTGATGGTCCTAGTTGGCAAGATTAGAGGATTTGGAGATGAGGATCTTGATGACCACACGGTTGTCAAGGTTATGCTAGAGGCCTACACACCTAGAAATCCTACCGTGGTAACCTTGATTAGAGATAAGAAGAGGTTTGAGCACTTCACTCCCAATGATGTGCTTGGAAGGCTGCTCACTCATGATATGCAAATAGAAGAAGCAAATGAGAGAAAGAAGCTTGGTGAATTGCAAGCCAAACTTGAGGGCATCAAGATCAAGGATGTTGCCCTAAAGGCGGCCAAGACAAGCAAGCCTTGCTCATCACACAAGGCAAAGGGCAGCAAGCAAGCTCCTACAAGTCAAGACAAGGAAATGAAGAAGATGCAAGAAAATATTGATGCAACCTCTTCCTCAAGTGATGATGAAGATGATGGGGCTGATTACAAGAAGATTGATGACATGGCCCTATTCATGAAGAAGTATGGGAAGGGGATGAAAGCAAATGGCTACAAGATGGTGCAACGAAGATTCCCAAACAAGAAAAAAAGAGAACATGCTTCAATTGTGGCAAAGACCAGCATTTGTTGCCGATTGTCCTTATGAGAACAAGAACAACAAATACAAGAAGGACAATGACAAGGACAAGAAGCAAGACTACAAGAGAAAGGGAAGAAGCATGGGTGAAGCTCACATCGGCCATGAGTGGGACTCAACAAAAGAGACAAGTGAAGAGGAAGTCCATGTTGCAACATTTGCTATGCAAGAGACCTCTACACCCAAGCTCTTCGACAACATGACCGATGATGAGGATGAGGACAATGACTCCACTCATGTTTGTCTTATGGCCAAGCATGAGAAGGTAAAATCCAAACCCAAACCTTCTCCTTCTCTTAGTGATGACTCTAGTGATCTTAGTGAAAGCTCTAGTGAAGATGAATCTAGTGATGATGAAGAATATGTTAGACTCACTAAAAACCTAGATCCCAAAACTAGAGGCTTTCTTGCTCAACTAATGGCGGATTTAGAAAGTACCCAAGCGAGTTAGCAACTAGAGATAGTCAACTTGATAGACTTGAAAAGCTCTATGTTGATAACAAGGATGCTCTTGTAGCTGAGAGAAGTGAGGTGGCTTCCTTGCAAAAGAGCCTAGCTAATGAGCAAGGAAATCATGCTCTTACTAAGAAGGCTATGGTCACCCTAAATGGGAAATATTGTGATTTGCAAGACAAGCACAAAAAGCTTGAAAATGAACATAGCATTCTTAGTGAGAGCAACTCACATCTCCTAGCCACAAAGGATACCTCTACTCCCTCCACTAGTCAAGGTTGTGGAAAATGCTATAATGTTGATATGAATGCTTATGCCACTAACCTTGCCAATATGAAAGCAATGGAGAAAGAGATCACTAGGCTCACTTTGCTATGGTAAGCAAAGAAGGTGAAACCAAAGAAGGCAACAAAGGAGCAACAAGATTGAGGCTCCCAAAAGGCCCAACTACATTGATGGGAGAAATTCAAGAATCAAGGATGGACTTGGACACAAGCATGGAAACAAAACCAATGGTCGAAAGATGATCAATGGTGTTGAATGTGTCAAATTCTTGAGCAAAGGCACAAGAGGTACAGAGAGACCCCACACGCAGCGTTGGACATAAGCCAACCCGAGCCAGCATCTTTATGCACGCCGCGCGTCTGCCGCAAATACGGGCGGCAGTGCACAGGAGGGGGCGGCGTCTGCGGGATCGGGGCGGCAAAGTCGCCCCCAAGAAAAGGGAAGGTCACCTACACGCCTCGGCTCGTAATAGACCCAAGAAAATGGTCCAAAAGCCCGTGAAGAAGGTCCGAAGTCGAAAAATCTTGTCCGGGCTGTTCCTAAGGGCCACTCCTATCAATCAAAGGCAAAAGCAAGCAAGTTAGACTCAAATCCTTGCTTTGAAGTGAGGGCAAACAAAGAAGGGGGAGGTGTTTGCAAAGTACTTGGACAAAGAAAAGAAACTTTATTGCAACACCTCTATATGGGTTCCCAAAGTTCTTGTGACTAAGGTAAAAGGTCCCAAGAATCTTAGGGGGCCTAAACTTGTGAACTAAACTTGTTTTGCGGGCATACTCCTCCTGGTGGGTCAAGTTGGGTGTTTGACAAAGGTCGTACAAATCATATGACCGGAGAAAGGAGTATGTTCTCATCATATTCCCAAACCGATGACGATAGGAACAACATAAGGTTTGGAAATGATGATGTAAGAAGTGTGATCGGTCTTGGTAACGTCGCTATCACAACCGAGCACAATATTTCGGATGTTTTGCATGTTGACTCGTTGGGATACAATTTGTTGTCGGTCTCACAATTGTGTGAGAAAGGCTACAATTGTCTCTTTACGAATGTTGGTGTGGAAGTCTTTCGCAGAAGGATTCCTCTGTTGTCTTTACAGCAAACTCAAGAATAAGCTTTACTTAGTTGATTTCAACAAAAGTGAGGCTAAGCTTGATACCCGCCTAATGGCAAAATCTAGCATGGGCTGGTTATGGCATCGCCGCCTAGCACATGTTGGCATGAGGAACTTGGCCAAACTGCAGAGAGACAACCACATCATTGGACTAACAAATGTTGATTTTGATAAAGACAGATATGTGGACCTTGCCAAGCCGGAAAGCAAGTAGGTGGACCTCACCCACCAAAGAGCGTGATGACCACTACTCAACCATTGGAGTTGATACATATGGATCTCTTTGGACCGTGGCCTACCTTAGCATCGGGGTAACAAATATGGACTTGTTATTGTTGATGACTACTCCCGCTTCACTTGGGTTTTCTTTGTCTTTGATAAGTGTCAGTACAAGAGAAGGTGAAAACCTTCATCAAGAGGGCACAAAAGAGAATTCGATCTCCCCGTCAAGAGAATAAGAAGTGACAATGGGACCGAATTCAAGAACACCCAAGTTGAAGAGTACCTTGATGAAGAGGGCATCAAGCATGAGTTCTCACCGCATATACCCCTCAACAAAATGGTGTAGTAGAGAGGAAGAACCGTACACTCATAGAGATGGCAAGGACAATGCTTGATGAGTACAAGACTTCGGACATCTTTTGGTGTGAAGCCATCAACACCGCTTGTCATGCCATCAACCGCCTCTACTTACACAAGAAACTCAAGAAGACTTCATATGAGCTCTTAACCGGTAACAAACCTAAGGTGTCATACTTTAGGGTGTTCGGGTGCAAGTGTTTCATTCTCAACAAAAGGCCCCGAACCTCTAAATTTGCACCTAAAGTTGATGAAGGTTTTCTTCTTGGTTACGGATCAAATGAGCATGCCTATCGTGTTTTCAACCAAACCACCGGTAGGGTTGAAATCACTATAGATGTGACATTTGATGAATCTAATGGCTCTCAAGTAGAGCAAGTTGATCAAAGTGTTGTAGGAAAGGAGGATCCACCTTGTGAGGCAATCAAGCAATTGGCTATCGGTGACATAAGGCCTCAAGAAGATCAAGCTAATGGAGAGGAGGATCCACCGCTTGTTGCCGCACAAGATTCCGCCGACGTGCTCGATGACCAAGTGCGGCGCACGCTGCTGGAAGTGTCCGTCCAAACAAGAAGGTCGCACCTACGCGCTGGCGCTGCCGCCCTTTCTACCCTAAGAACGACCGATCCACCCCGCATCACCGTTCAACCACTTGATCTTGCTCCAATTCTTGAAGCCGATGATGAATATGATGAAGATCAAGAAGACAATACGTAAGGCGCCGATCACCCACGACTACGACAAAACAATTCAACGGGATCACCCCGTTGATAACATCCTTGGGAGTCTTCGAAAGGGAGTTACTACTCGATCTCATCTAGCTGCTTTTCAATCAACATTTCTCTTTGTTTCATCTTTGGAACCGCAGAAAAGTAGATGATGCTCTCAAGGATCCGGATTGGGTGTTGGCCATGCAAGAGGAGCTCAATAACTTCAAAAGAAATGAAGTTTGGGAGTTGGTGGAAAGACCCAAGACTAACATCATTGGCACCAAGTGGGTCTTCCGTAACAAGCAAGATGAAGATGGGTTGGTGACAAGAAACAAGGCAAGATTGGTTGCTCAAGGCTTCACTCAAGTAGAGGGCTTGGACTTCGATGAGACGTATGCATGCACGGTGGCAAGACTAGAAGCAATTAATTCTTCTAGCCTTCGCTGCCCATCATGACTTCAAGCTGTACCAAATGGATGTCAAGAGTGCATTCCTCAATGGCCCACTACAAGAGGAAGTATATGTTGAGCAACCACCCGATTTTGAAGACCCCAAGTTTCCCAACCACGTCTACAAGCTCCATAAGGCGCTCTATGGGCTTAAGCAAGCACCTAGAGCATGGTATGAATGCCTTAAGGAATTCTTGCTCAAACAAGGCTTTGAGATAGGCAAAGCCGACCCTACTCTCTTCACTCACAAAGTTAGCAATGATATATTTGTATGCCAAATATATGTCGATGACATAATATTTGGTAGCACTAACAATGTGTATGTTGAGCAATTTAGTAGGACTATGACTAAGAGATTCGAGATGTCCATGATGGGTGAGCTAAAGTACTTCCTCGGGTTTCAAGTCAAGCAAATGGAGGAAGGGACATTCATTTGCCAAACCAAGAACACCCACGACATGCTAAAGAAGTTTGATATGGCTAAGGCAAAGCCAATCAAAACTCCAATGCCAAGCAATGGACATCTTGATCTTGATGAGGAGAGTCCAGCCGTGGACATGAAGGTATATCGCTCCATGATTGGATCTTTGCTTTACCTTTGTGCATCTAGGCCGGACATAATGCTTAGTGTGTGTATGTGTGCTCGTTTTCAAGCCAATCCAAAGGAATGTCACAACGTCATTTGTTAAGAGAATCTTGAGATACCTAGTGCTCACTCCTAACCTTGGCTTGTGGTATCCCAAGGGTTCCAAGTTCAATCTACTTGGCTATTCGATTCGACTATGCCTGGGTTGCAAAGTAGATCGAAAAAGCACTTCAGGGATATGTCAATTCCTTGGGCGGTCCTTAGTGTCTTGGAGCTCTAAGAAGCAAAATTGTGTAGCCCTTTCCACCGAGGCCGAGTATGTTGCAGCCGGTGCATGTTGTGCTCAACTACTTTGGATGAAGCAAACCTTAAAAAGATTACGGATGTCATTTCACAAAGATACCTCTTCTTTGTGACAACGAGAGTGCAATCAAACTCGCAAATAACCCTAGCACACTCTAGAACAAAACACATAGACATCCGTCATCACTTCTTGAGAGACCACGAACTCAAAGGAGATATCGCAATTCGCCATGTGAGCACCGAAAAGCAACTAGCCGATATCTTCACCAAGCCTCTCGATGAGTCAAGGTTTTGTGCTTTGCGTAGTGAGCTAAACATTCTCGATTCTCGTAACTTGGTTTGAATTCCAAAGACACATGCAATCTGCTTTGAGACACTAGTTCGACATAGGAAAAGTTTGTGAAAACTTTCATATTGTGTTTCAAAAGGATTTCAAATTCTAATCCGAAATTCAATGCCATTGTTCTCAGACCGATGATCTGTCCCGGCAATGAATTTTGGTGTCTTTGTGATCAAGTCCGAGGAGAAATAGGTTAAAAGTGGCAATATATATGCGGGGACAGCGAGTTTGGAGCGGCGGTGCAGCGTGTCTGCGCGGCGGTGCCGTGTGGGCACGGCGATGCAGCGCCCCAGCCGCGGCGATGCCGCGCCTAGGGTTTCCAGTCCAGCTCTGTCCGAACCGTTTTTGGGCCAAAACTTTATTCTTTCCTTTTCTACCCCTGGCCCAACCGGTTTCCTTCTCCTCTCCTCCACCCGACTCCTTCACGCCGGTCATCTCTCTCTTTCTCGCGTGAAGAAGGAGCGCCGCCCACGCCCGTCTCTGCCGCCCGGCTCTGCGAGCTCCGGCGGTGCCGCCGCGCCGCCGCCCGCCGCCCATCTTCCCTCGACTCCGCCGGCCTCTGCTCCCTATCCCCGAAAGCGGCTTCTCCTCTTCTCCTCTCAATCCACGAGTCAAGGTACACCTAACCCTAAGTCATGTCTTTGTTCTTGCCCGATCTATGCATGGTGTTGAAATTTCTTGTGGATTTGTATTGATTAGTGATGTATGAACCCTAGGAAAGTGATTTGGCGAGAATGGAATCGACAAATTTCGCATTTTAATTACTTAGGTGATTTAGGGGAGGGTACGGCATTGCCGCCCCAAATGGAACTTAACAAGTTCCTAGCTGATTCAAACAAAGAAATATTCCCCAAATCACCTACTCAATTGAGATGGGAAATTGATCGATTTCAAATACCGAAGAAACCTTCACTTCGACTCATATTCCTTTTCAATCCACGGGTAATTTACACCTAAATTGTTAATTTGATCTCGAAATTGGCATAGAAATACGAGAATGTGTCAAATAGATGGTTTAGAACTGTTTGGGAGATAAAAATGGGTGGTTTGAGCAAGGAGGATCGGCGGTGCAGCGCGTGACCCGCACGGTGCGAGGTCACGGCAGTGCCGTGCCTCCTACTGCGGCAAGGCCGCGTAGCCCGTGTTTTTACCCTCGATAGCTTGCTCCAATCACCTAAGTTTATGTCTCAAACCTTCTTTCACATATATTTGACCATTTTTGACCTTCTATCAATCGGGTTTTCGATCAATGTCTTAAAATGCATAGATGGATCACGGAGGCGATCCTCATGGCAAGAGAAAGATGAGGATCAAGGTCATTGAAAGGAGAGGTCGTGGAAGAAAGAACCCGAGCGAGGGAGCGGTGATAGCAAAGAGTGGGGCAGCTCGGCTCACCGAGGAGCAACGGCGGCGGTATGGGTACACCATTGTGCCCGATGGTGACCAAGAGACCCCCTGAACACCCCTCGGTATTTGACACAGACTACATGCAAAGGGTGGAGGGTGTGTTTGAGATGGCGGCACTGTAAATGATCCACCTATTCCAAAGGTGAGCTATCTCAAGAAGCAAAGGGAGGTTGCGATGCTAGAGCAAAGAATGTCTATGCTAATGAGCGGTATGAAGGCATAGATGAGAGATTTTGGGCAGCATTCCACTCCAACTTCTATTTGACTGTCCTCTTCCACTCTACCAAGAGCAAGATCACAACTATGCATTATATTGATTTGGAGAGGATGGCAGACAAGGAGGAGGAGGCCTTCAATGAGGCAATTGAAGCTTGTGAGAAGTTTGAGTGACAGATATCATGTCTTTCAAGCATGATTGGAATGAGGAGATCCTTAGTCGGGTTCCATGCCACTTATTACTGGGACAGGCCGTCGACACCATCCACCGGATGACCGACGGGGAGGCACTACGAGAGTTGACTTTGTCACCTTCTCGTCGATACTTGGTTTTGGGGCTGACCACGAGAGAGTACACAGATATCCATGAGATAGACCCTATTGATGCCAAGGCCATCGTGGGACTTTCTTTGGGCTGATCAGGGATTGCTTGGCAAGCGGAAGGGGTTGAAGGACTTCTTCTATGTGATGAACAATCTCTGTCGGTGTACCATTGATCCTAAGGATGGGGCAGCTTCGATGTGAATGGATATGCTAGAAATCTGATTGCCCATTTCAGGAATGACGAGACATTCAATGTGGGCAAGTTCATTTGGAGACAGACTAGCCAATGCTATGGATGATGCTAGGAGGAACCTGCCATATGCTCCTTACATCATGTTCATGATTGAGAGGGTTTTAAGGAACATCTATCCCAAGGACTGCTTCCACACGCCTACAACATAGAGAAGACCCATGGCTTGGATGGTGGGAAGACTAGTGGCGTGGCAAGACCCTCGGCGGGGAGGCACCTCGGTGGCGAGAGGACTTGGAGGAGCCTTCTAGCTCTAGGCCCGGGAGGCACAGAAGTCCGGATCCAAGGCCGAGGAAGTGGATCAAGGCTATCTTTGGGCATTGCTCTTATGCATCTCAGCGAGACCTATGAGCTTCGCGGGGAGGTGAGACAAAGGCTTTCAAGAGTGTCGGGGAGAAGCAAGGACTCCCGGTTCCTCCTTCTATCCCTAGACCACCTCGGTATGATCTTCCGAGCTTTCCCACCGTGCTCGGATCGGGACTTGTCCGACATGCTTGGTTCGATTGCGCGGCCAGACAGCGGCTCGACGCTCCACTCGTCGCTCCACGCAGCCGCTGCTACTATCTCTCGAGGAGGGCGAGGACACGGCTTCCATCTTGAGGACACCCGGTGAGGAGTGACTCGCTTCTTTCTTCTCTTTTCTATGATCTTTTTGGTGCTTGACGCCAAAGGGGGAGAAAATTAGAAGAAATGAGGGGGGTCAAACTTTTTCGACGCCCCGGAGATGGTTCGAGGATGTAGCGGCAGCGCAGATCTTGAGTTTAGATCTTTTGAGAGTAGCTTGTTAGGTGTGAGTTTGAGAGAAACTCTATTTTATGTAATAATGCCACCTATGACTTGTTATTCCTCGATTTGGTTGTTGGATGTTTAAACTCGCTTTTAATTATCTGCTTTGCATGTTTAGAGTATATATATCTTGTCATATACGCCGTGATGTGATGTTGTGCATGTCATGCGTGGCGATAGTCGCGGCAAAGTGCCGCGCACATCGCTTGACATGAACACTCTTTTTGTGCTCGATCATATTATTTGTTGTCATATGCATCACGGATATATTTTTCTCGACACCTTTGAGCACCCCACAAAGAACCATGGATGTAGGGGAGGCCTTGCACACTCTAAATGTATATCTTGACTTTTATGTCAAAATTGAGAATTCAAATCTCACTTATACATTTAGGGGGAGGCCTCACAACACCTAAATATGTGAAATTGACATTTCAGGTCAACCATGAGAATTCAAAACTCAATCACATATTTAGGGGGAGGTTCCTACATCCTTGGTCTTCGTAATCTAAGTTTGACTTTACATCTTATGTAAGCTCTAATTTGGTTGTCATCAATCACCAAAAAGGGGGAGATTGTAAGTGCAATCAAGCTCTAAGTGGGTTTTGGCGTTGATGACCACCGAATTAGGGGACTAATGAGTTTTACGAAGATGACATGCAGGGATTAAAATATGGAGTTGATGAACAGGTCCAAAAGTACCAAATAAGCTAGATGGTGGTGTTTCCGGCTCAAGGCGTTTAAATTATTTTATATTTCGAATCTTGAGTTTAGGAAATGCCGTACTATTAAGAGGGATCCTAGGATTCTCGGGTACCTGTGGACCAAGTGCTCTAAACATCAAATCCAGACACAACACTCAGCTCCAAACCTGACCAGCCAGCATTTCCACTTGCTTCTCACCTTTTCTTTGTCGGTTGGCGCGGCATCTTGCGTGTCGGTCTTGGCGGTGCCACACTTAAATCCTACCGTTGGGTCCGTGGGGTATAAATACCCATTCTACCCCTCCCCAACGGTTACTCTGGCTCACTTCATCTTCAACCTCGCGACAGCAGCTAGAAAAGAGACCTCTTGCTCTCTCTCACTCCTCCATTGTTGCTCCTCCTTCCCCCAAGCAAAGATTTCGATTCCACCATCAAATCTTGAGGGAAAAGGCAGCAAACTGCTTGTGGAGGCCGGATCTACTACTTCCCCCACTCAAAAGAGCATTTGGTTCACGTTTGGCCGGAACCCTAGGGTTCTTTACTCTTGGAGCTTGCTCCTAGACGGCTAGGCGTCGCCCTTGAGCTTGCCCCCCTTCGTGTGGCAGCCTTGGGAGGTTTGTAACCTCACTCTGACAATACATTACCCCACATCTCTAGGGTTAACTCCTAGACTTGTGAACGAGGGAAAAAGCAAGCCTGGGCAAGCTAAGCCTTGTGTGGCAACCTCAACAACGTGGACATAGCCCGGCTTTGTGTGGCGCGGTGAACCACGGGTCAAATCCTTGTCTCACTTGTTCTCCCTTTACTTTATTGCATATTTGTCTTGTGAGAAAGGGCTTGACCCGATCTACTTGGTTGCTTTGGGTTTCTGCCCGCCTTGGAAGGTTTTTACGTGGTATATTTGTGTGCGGGAACAAGTGGGAACCTTGAGCACCAAACTCCGGCTCGTGGACTAGCTTTTGGGAGTGCTGCGGTTCGCTGATACGCTGGCGGTGCCGCTTCACCACGCGGCGATGCAGCCGCCCTGGCCGAGAAAGTGTCTCTCTGTCTCTGTCTCTGTCTGTTGGTCGGTTCACGCCGGCAAGCGGTCTGCGACTTGACGCGGCAAAGTGCCACGCCTCTTGTGTCTTGACAGGTCTACGAAGTTTTAACAGTCAATTTTGGGGTTAAGCCTATTCACCCCCCCTCTAGGCTTCCATCGATCCTACAAAGTTCAACCCGGGCTGAGCCGCCGCTAGTGATGGTTTGGTTGTAGAAACACGACTATTTTTTTTCATTTTCAATTGCGGTTGTAGAAACACATGGAATTGAAATGCGAGAGTTTCTCGTATTTTAGTTTTGAAGTTCCGAACCTGTTATGGTAAATGTTCACCCAAACTACATTCTTTATTTTAAAAGGAAACCCAAAAAGGCCAAATGGAGTCATGGAGATATAAGAAATGCAGTCACTAAAACTTAGGGCCATTCTTTAGACCAAAAGGCTTCGACCCGGCTTTATTGAAAGCTTAACGAACCCCGGCACTGGGGTCGGGGTTACCGGTTACAATGATTACGCACTCATTAGTGCAAAGACCGAGACCCTCTAAAGTTCATCTAAACTTAGCTCTACCGAAACCATTGAAAAGAAAAAACGAGCATAACCTCTCTTTGCAGTATATCAAGGCGGCACGAAGGCACGCTCATCACAAAGACAAAAAAGCACCACCGCGGCTCGAAGGCACGCACCACTCCCTGTTATTACAAAGTACGCCTACACGCGCAAAAGGCTAATTTCACTATCTTCTTTGATGACGGCTCTCGGTGATCGGTCAAGAAGCTTGTGCCGACGGAGTTGCATCATTTCTTCAAAGAAGCTGGTTCCATCTTTGTCTTGATGGTGGGCGCCGGGACTTGATCGGGATCAAGGTCTTGTGGATGATACTCTTCGGCGACGCCATCACCTTCTTATTGATCGCCATATCATTGCGGCGTCTTCCGGATTGTCCACGGGGTACCGCACAAATAAACATTGTAATCTCTTGTGTAACTCTATGGCGTCTTCTAGGAACTCTTGAGCAAAATCAAAACATGATGTTGGAGAGTGGTGCCATCCAAGTGCGGTCCTTAAGAAAGACCACAGATAGACAAAGAATCGGACATTGAAACAAGATGTGGTCTCATTGTTTTACGGTATATCACGGATAAAGCGGTTTTGTGCCCCAGTGCCAAATTTTCTTTTTTAGTTGTACTCGGGATCGGATCTTTGTCATGCACGACCATCCAAATGAAGATTTTTATTTTTAAAGGGATTGTACATTTCCACAAATTCATCATTTGTCTGTCCTTAACTCCTCCCCGCCTTCGGATATGCGTATAAAGATTTTACGGTGTATTTTTTGGACTGTTCTAGAGCCCAAACCATTTTATCTCTACCATCTTCCAATGAAATTGGTTGTAGCAATTCCATGAGGTCACTCAGTTCAATAGCTAACTCTCCATTGATTTGTCTTCTAAAATGGATATTCCATTCTTGATTCAGAAGAGCTTAGATACCTCTATATCGGGTTGAGTAGCAATTTGGAACGTTGGGGAAATCGACATTCAAAGGACGGTTTCCCACCCAAACATCTAACGATCCGTCCGATTGCCACTAATAACTTCCATAACTCTGCCTGTTGGAACCATTTCCTTATGTCAAGCGGTGACTTCGAATTGTGACCCCTTGTTATTTTTGATTTGAAATATGCTTTTTTGTCCCAAATACTTTTTTTCTAAGGATTGAGCAAAGATAGATTCTCTTACGCAATTTCGGTTTATATATCCATTTTGCCAAATGACATTGTATTCATAACTCTAACATCTAGAAAACCAAGTCCACCAAAGTCCTTAGGTCTGTTCAACGCTTCCCATTTAATCATATGATATTTCTTTTTGCTTCCAGTTCCACTGCCGGAAGAAACCCGATCACGATTGAGTCTAGTTTCTCGACAATTGCCTTCATAGAGTTGATATACTCCCATAGTATACATTGGAACACTTGATAGGCGGGACTCAATGAGCATTGCTTTTCCCCATAGGTCGGGTAGTCACATTGCCAAGTCCCCAATCTCTTTTATGTTTTATCACCGACATAACTCATCCGAGCTTTTGTGATTTTATGATCACTAACAGGGTAATCCTGGTATTTCATAGGGAAAGTTGACCGACTTGCACCTTTGGAATATCTCTATGATTTGTTGTTGTAGCTCTACATTCGGTCCCCACAAAGTATATATCACTTTTATCAAAATTGATTGTCATTCCTGACATTGCCTCAAAGCATGTAAGAATAACCTTTGCTCTCTGTAAATTTTCAACTGAATAGCTCAAAAATAACACTGTATCATCTGCATATTGCAGATGAGTGAGGCCTCCATCTACCAAATGAGGTACCAATCCTTGTAGCATCCCTCCCTGGCTTGCTTTGGAGAGCATTGTGGATAAAGAATCCACAACTATGTTAAATAGCAAAGGGGAGAGTGGGTCTCCCTGCCTCAAGCCCTTATAGAGCTTACAAGTATTCACCCCTGGTTCCATTGATATCTATGCGATTCTACCACCACCGACCGCTTTGTTTATCTAGGAAATCCATTTATTGTTAAAACCTTTTCTTTGCATCACTTCTTCTAAGAAATTTCAGGTGACCTTATCATAGGCTTTTTCAAAATCCAATTTTAGAATTACTCCACCGCTCTTCTTAACTCTAAGTTCATGTAGTACCTCTTGAATTATAACCACCCCCTCCAAGATGTTTCTTTTTGGGATAAAAGCCGCCCTGTACTTGACTAATCAATTTATCTATCACTCCCGTCAATCGATAGTGAGAACTTTAGTGATTATTTTGTAGATCACATTCAATAAGCATATGGGTCTAAACTGTTTGATGGATGTAGGCTGGTTTACATTTTGGTATGAGGAATATAACTCCATAATTAAGTCTCCATAACTCTAGTTGTCCATCATAAAGACTGCCTAACATTTCTTTTATCACCAACCTCATCTTGTCCCGTAAGGTTTTGAAGAATTCTACACTAAACCCATCCGGACCTGGAGCCGTATTATTTTTCATCTCTCTCATAGCATAGTCTAATTCCTCGCTAAAAGTGAAAGGCCTTGTTAATCTAGCATTGTCCTCCACTTTGTTAATCTTTGCTCCTCATTCCACATATCATTACATAATTGGATATTTGCGGTTTTAAATCTTCCAAATAACTCTTTATAATAGCTTGTAATATGATCTTTTAACTCTTGTTCTCAACTCGGGATCCTCCCATTATATTCTAGACTAGCTATATTCATTTTTCTTTTTCTTCCATTGGCACATTTATGAAAGTAGCTTGTGTTAGCATCTCCCTCCAAAGAACCATTGTTCCCCTCCTTTTCTCTGCCATTGAGTTTCTTCATCTTCTAGTATTCTTAGTAGTTTTCTTTCCAACTCATATCTGTTTTCCCACTCCTCTTGGCTGAAGTCTCTTATCTCACTTTCTTCATCTAATTCAGCTATGGCTTTCATTAACTCTTTCTTGTCCTTTTTCTCGCGGCTATCTATATTTTGGCCCCACCTTTGATGGCCCTCCTTAACTTGCTTTCGACATGATGTGCCAATGGTCTAAAGGATTATCTTTGTGCCTGTCTGCCATTTTGCTCTTACCCAATCGAGAAATCCTTCTGCTTAATCCAATTGGTCTGCTAAATCTAAAATAATATGTTTTTGTAACTCTATGGTCCGAAGTGTCCATAATTAGTGGATTATGATCGGATCCCCCGTCTTGGAGCGGTCGGGACTATTGTCAAGTTAAATCTGTCTTCCCACAAAAGTTAGCGGCTAACACTCTATCCAATACACATAATATGGGTGGGCTTTGTTTATTTGTCCGTGTACCGCTCCCCTCGATCTTTGTAATTCCCTTAATGATGTTGCATTGATCATGTCGTTGAAGGCATTCATCAAAGGTATGTCAACATTTCTGTTGATTTCTCGGATATACTTCTAACCAAATTAAAATCTCCTCCAATTAAAATAGGTATCTCTATACTCGGTAGCTTCATTTGTATCTCTTCAAGGAATTCTAGTTTCCTCTCATCATGAGCAGGGGCCATAGATGTTTATTAGCATCCATGTAAATCCATCATCGGACATCCGAAGTTTGAGAGCTTGAAAAAAAATTTCCATGTTCAATCTCCCTAACTTGAGCCAAGTTACTATCTATTCCCATCAAGATTCCGCCCGAGTGGCCTTCACAAGGTATCCAAATCCCATTGCATATCTCTATGTCCTGCAAATCTGTCTAACTCTCTTTGGCTAAAACTAGCTTTGATCGTCTCTTGCAAACAAATACGGTCAAAGTCATGTAAAGCAATTAACTCTAGAAGTTGCTTTTTCTGGCAAAGATTGCCCAAACCCCTAATATTCCAAATAAGGATCTTCATTTTAAAACATTCGAGAATCAAGTAACATCCTCTATATTACGTTGAGAAGAATTTTCATAACTCAAGTGATTCTTGATCTCCCTCCAAGTCACCAAACTCTAGGATTCTTATCTCTATTAACTGTTGGATTCTCTTCTTCATTTATACCTCTATCATCGATAATTCTTTCATAGGATCTGTAGAATTGGCATTCATAACTCTACTACTTGTTGCGAATCCTTTGGCTTCATATCTCTATCTGTCCTATCATTGTTATTATTATTTAAAGCAGCAATTTTTTTTTTTTTGCCATTAAAATAGCATCTTGAGCTTCCTTATTGGCTTGAGGCAAACATATGTTAGCTATTCTAGCAATTTCACTTGGATCTATACTAATACCACAAGTTTTTGCAATAGAATCTAAAAATGCCCGAATTGCTAGAAAGGGATGTGTTATTATTATTACCTTTGGGCATCTTTGACTCTTTGAGAGCTTTAGCTTTGTCCTCCACCATAGCTCCTTTGTTCCTTAACCTTGTACTACCTCTAGTCTCTGGGATATGTTTCAAATTCTTGGGAATAACTACCTCTGCATAAGTTTTTTTTCTATTTCTTCCCTACCTTGGCTATTGAATCATCATCTGGTGGTGTGACTTCAATGACCAATTCAGGGATCTGCATAACTTCATTGTCATTATCAATTGCAGGCTCAAAAACCCAAGATCAATCAGATTGAGTTCCTTGTCTGTTGTAGAGTTGAGTGTATCATGAGCTGTTGGTTGGGTCTGAGATGTTTTGTTTGTCTCCTAGCTTTCTATATGGCTGGCATCAGTAGGCTTCTTTTGAACTCCCACCAGTTCTTGTTCTAATAACTCTAGCATTGTTACAAATTGTCTTACGCTTTTTGTTTGAGCTCCCCACCTGCTCATTTCCACTTCCTTTGTTTGATCCTCCAACTTTATCCTTATTACCAGTGGTGGATCCCGTTTTTGGTGGGCTATTGGAACCAATCCACCTAAATTCACGGAATCGCTCATCCTCCTCTGTTTCTTCATCATCATCTTGGTCAAGGTCATCATCATCTGGTTGGTTTGGGGGCACTTGTGGCAATTTGTCAGAATAGAACCAGTAGATTTTCCTGCCTTTTTTGTTTATAAAGACCTCTATAGCCCCCTTAATCTCATATGGGTTTTTGCATGAAACTTGAACCCAAACTGATTTCCATTTGAGGGAAGGCTTGTGGACTTGTTCAGGATCCCCTACTAGCTTAGCAAGCTCTAACACAAATACTACTGTCTCGGCTATGTGCGGGATCTTCATAGCTTTGACCCGGACTATTTTTAGCTCTTGAAAAGATTCGGGATCCATGTCGGTTTCCTCCACAACGGCTGAATATCGGATGTTATGAATTTAATCTCTTTCATCTTGACAAGAAGATTTAAGACTGCCTTTGAGGGTATTTTAACCAGAATTCACTATTGGATATTCTTTTGACATCCCAATTCCACTCTGAATCGCTCTATCTTGTAATTTACGTTACGATTCTAGCCTTAGTACCTCTACCTTCTAGCACGAAACAATAGCTCTTATCTCTTCTTTCTTCTCCAACTGAATACCTCTTTCTCTTTTTCGGTAAGTTGAGTGAGTAGAACATCTCGCCCGGTATACCCATTGCACATATAGAGAGGCCCTTGCGGAACTTGCGTGTTCTTTTCCATCTTTCTCTTGTTTCCTTTGTTTGCTCCATCTTCTCATCAAGCTGACTTCTTTGGAATTACATGCGGGCAATTATTGGATTTATGGCATGTCGACTTGCAACTATAGCGGTATGGTGGGTTTGAGCGGTCCCGAGTAGTGATGACCCTCCTCATTACAATTGTAGCATTTCATTGGACCTTCGGGAGCTTTGTAATCATACACATCTTGTCCTTGTTGGTTCCGGTATTCTTTGAGATCCCCTTCTCTTGTCATCAATCTTGTGACGAAGATCTCGCTTCGATCATTTGCGACTTCTCTTTCACCCCTGGTAATCTCCCCTAAACTTGCGACCTAGATTGTCCTCCCGGTCTTTCCCCGACTGACCGTCTTGCCCTGTTATCTTCGCGAGCTTGGGTGTACCTTGTATTATATCTATCGTAGTAGTTGTTGGATCTTGGTGGGTCTTGATAGTTTCCCCGTATGTACCGCCCTCCTGGAACCTCTCTTGGCGGCCTTGATTCTGATATGATTCCGTCCTTGCCTCATCTCACGGATCTTGTTTTCCTCTTGATAGCTCTTCCCCGAGTTTGCTTCCCGTCCATCTCCTTGGCTACCTCTACAAATGATCTAGCATCGATTTCTTGTGGCTGGATTTTTCGAATGTGTTTTGCTTGGTGGCCTAACTTGCGGATCTCCTTTGCTGTGGCAGGGAACCACGGCGCCCGCAGCGTCAAGAACCCTAGAAGCAGGGATCCAGTACCAACCCGACTTGGATGCCTTAGGTTTATCGGTGTTACGTCTCCTGGGCCTTGGTGGTGTGTACGAGTGGTTTAGCAACTCCTCAATGGAAGATATTACATGGGCCGGCCCGATTATCGATCTCCTTTGTCCTTGAGAATTTTGTACCTCTTTTGTAACCTGTCTCCTTAATTTCTTTGAGTACCCATTCCTCTGTTTTTCGGATGCTTCTTCGGTTCTTTGTAACTTTGTTGCCTTCTCCAGGTCTTGGTGTTGATCTTGCACAGCTTCCTCTTCTACCTGTGCACATTCATCCTTCTTACTTTGCCAAGTCAACTGAATTGGGAGTTTTGCTATCATGATAGAGTCCGACTCCACCGTAGCCACTGGGGGCATATGAGAATTTCGAACACGCTCCTGAATCCGCTCCTCACTTGGTTGTGAATGTTTGGGCAAACCCACAGAAATGGAGTAGCTCTTCGGATTCAGTGGGGGAAACTCTGAACTCACCCAATCATCAAATGAGATTTTCCTAGGCTCGGTTACATTGTGTCCTCTGTTTTGATTCTCAGTTCTAGCTCTATATTCTTCAGATTTGCTCCTTTGCTGCTTAGCTCTATGATTTGGGTCTCAGATCTGCGCTCACTTTTTGGCCTTGATTCTGCTAGATGATCATTGATTACCTCCTCATCATCCCGCATAAGAATGTATGGGGGGGACTGCTAGCGTGAGTCTGCGATTCTTCATTGGAACCGCCTCCAACCCGAAACAGTGATGGCAGCGTATGATTCAAATTGGATTTTGAACTCGCAAGTGATGTGACTAGCTAGCAATCAGGCGATTGAACTCCACAAGTAACTATGTCTAGAACTCAATCAGGCGAATCTATCCGATGAACTCGGAAGAAACGGACTTATCGAAACCTAACTCCCCAGCTGAGAAATGGTGATGGTGAGAGCGGGAAGGAAGGGGAAAGCGGGGAATACCACGGTGGATCGATCGCGGCGGAAGCTTGCGAGTTGATTCTCCTACTTTGACACGGAGGGGGAAGCGGTAGGCACGTCGGCGAGATCGCCGGAGTGCGCCGCCGTCTCCTTAAGCCTCTGTTTCGCCTGTTTACGCCTCTCTGTTTTCGATCAATTTTACCGCTCCCCTTAGGGCCATTCTTCGTTAGTAGCCATGGCAATCACTGAACTGAATCCACGTACGGTAGCACAAAAATGATATAAACATAACATTAATTCACGTTCAACATCTAAACAGCTGAATTGACCAAGGAAGCAAGCGATTCATGATATTTTAGAATTCAGAGTAGCATGCGGTTTTATTTGGGTGTTTGGCCAATTTCGGACAGAAAAAGAACACTACTAGAAAGAAAAAAAAAACGTAGAGAGGTGAGGCAGAGAAAAGTTTATGGCAGAATATGTTTTTGTGTTGACAAATTTTCACGCTTTAATATTAAGTATATATATGAATACGCTATCCAATATATTGTGCAAGATGGTTGAACTTATTACCTTATTTTCCTATACCATCCAATCCAAATAAGATTCTGTAATATAAGAAAACATAAACATAGTTAGATAAAGAATACACTGTTAATAATTTGTATTAATCTATCTTAGATAATAGCACTATAAGCCATGTTCTTGCTTTGGTTAATTATGATGTCATGTAGCCGTGTAGTTCTTTAATTAAGCCAAGGAAAGAAGGAAATGATTAGAAACCAGAAGATACTGTCCTCGATTTGTTTTTCCTTAATTGGTGGACATCTCACATGCAAAAGGTAGGAGTAAAAGATCCATACTCATATATCTAAAAGAAAAAAAAATAATGGCATGATATTTCATATCTATTATTCAACCAGCACACGGTAGACTGCAGCCGGACTGCCTGCAATACCTATATTATATTAAATTAAGCTTGCATGCAAAATGCAAAATTCTAATTAAGAGAACTGAATGTACCAAGTACGAATAAGTTCTTTTATATCAAAGAGATATATAAAGAGTAAGAAACAACATCATACCTTATTCGGCCGGTGTGTGTGGCCATGGTTGTTGCTCATTGTCCGGAGGTTTCTTTTTTCTGGTCATGGTTATCTCACTTTTACTTTAGCTTGATCAGTTTAAGAGCCTTAACACCTAATTGATTTAGATTTCTCTACCACCTGGCGTCAAGAACACGCGAGGTTGATTTGATTTCGATTAAAGCTAGCAGCAACTTGTAGAGATGAGAAAGAGTAGGGGCAGAAGTGGAAGGTGAGAGGAAGCTTTGGCCTCAGCTATACTAGGAGCTAGCGTCGTCTCGGATTGGTGTTCTGGTGGGAGGGCAGACGACGAGCTTTTATTGACGTTTGACGACCATAGGAGGGGAAAAATCCAAGCACTTGATGAGCCCCGCATGGGCCAAGAGAGGGGGTCCAGCAAGGTGCCGTCCCATCGTCTGCCGTGTATGCACACTCCAGGGCCAGGGGCTATCAATTTCTCTGCCGATTCAGCGACAAGCGGCCTCGTGGGTGCAAAGGCAGAGGTCGTCACGGGTGCAAAAAAAATGTACTATCAGCGCTGCTGCATGTATCCTCACCGTCTCCATCTTGATGCAAATGGTTTGAACGACCAGTTGCACACATGCACTCCGTCCCTAACGGCTACTTGACCCTCCGGTACATCTCTACCCCTAAAACATTGGAAAAGAAATCGTCCCCTGCTCCCTTCCCTTCACCTGCGACAAACGCTCCCCCGCTCCCTTCACCCACGCTCACATTTCAGCTTCACACACGCCCGGCTCCCGTGAACTCCCCACCGACGCCACACGCCCCCACGCCGCCGCCGCCTCTCCACGGCGCCACCAGCCCCTGCAGTGCCGTGGCTACTGCGCTCCATCGAATCGAAGCCACATCGAGCGGCGAAGCGACGGCGGCGAGCTCCTGTGCGGCGAGGCGTTGGGGACGGGGCGGCGAAGCAGCGGCGTCGAGCTCAGCAGCAGCGGCGGCAAGCTCAGCAGCAGCAGCCGGTGGGCCGGCTCCGATGCCGCATCGAGCGAGCTGACCGCCGCTCCGTTCCCCGTTGTACTGGATTCACTAACTGGCGAATCAAGCGTCATGGCCAGGCGCGCTCACTCGGTCGCTTCGTCCCAAACGCCGGCCGCTCGAGTTAATCACATGATCGGCTGCAGAGTAGCAAGTAAAAAGCGCCCTGTAACACCTGGGATCGTAGACAGTAGTGATCTGGGAGACCAATTACAAATACTATTAAATTAAATTTTGCACCAAATTACTACTATGCATCCATAAAAAGCTACTTGGCATGGGTTCAGAGACAAGAATCAGGGCATACCTGAGAGAGGGAGAGCAACATAAATCGCATACTCAATAATCAAGGAACTCAATCTATATTCGAAGCTATTGCATCAAAATCTCTACAACTCCATGACTTGATCAAGAAGCTGCTGCATCTAGATAATAATGGTCAGGTATATTGTCCGTGCTAGTGCTACGGCAACATAAAAAACGAATTTAGATATTTTGTGTAAAAAACATCAGCCAATAATTAGATGGCTTCTACAGAGATATGTGTTGTCAGAGAATACACGTCCATACAAAGATTTAATGTGAAAGGCCTACAGTGACATGCCCAATATCTAACTGTCTTAATGTTCAGTTAACTATCTATATCTATGCATCTCCTAACCAGTGTAACTATATATGCTCAGTGAACTCAATATCTCAATGTTTAGTTTATCCATGACCGGCGGCGTAGCATGAATTACTACCAACAAAGGGAGCAACTTGAGGCTTAACCACCCTGCTTTGATTCACACCTGAATTTATTGTATATATACATGCCAAACAAGAACTGAAATAAGACGTTACTATAAAAGGATTGGCCACCAAACTTGAAGTCTCAATTGAATTGAGTGGACACCCAGCTTCAGTGCTAATTTAGAGACAACTTTCCAATGTAGATACAAAAAACATTCATTTGATTTAAAACATCTTAGCACAGATAGGGAGGATGGTTATTGTGCTACACTGCTATAGATGAACATAATTTTTTTGCTTCAAAAGATCTTAGGTTGTACTAACAAGAAAAGGCCAAAATTGAATCATAAATAGAGGTGCCAGCTTTAGCAAGAATCTGAGGTTGTACTAACAAGAAAAGGCCAAAGTTCAATCACAAATAGAGGTGCCAGCTTTAGCAAGAATCTGAGCATAGATGAAGAGACCAACAGTAACGCAGGGAAGCAGGCACGGCAAGGGGATACCCTCCTCTCTTGCCTGACACTTCCTGATGCAGTAGTGTTTGCCTGATAAATCGAGGTTGCAGATCTGAACACCTACACAGTTTCATCTCGAAGAAAAGATCTGAACAAATTCACATACCTGCGTTGGCCGGCCGAGGCACCGAGGTGCGGCGGCGGCGCAGCAGCCGGTGATGGCAACACCGTGGGTGCACTAGTCCCCGCTGGTCAACGCCGAGGCACGGAGGTGCGGCGACGTGACGGAGACGGAGGAGGGCGGCAGCAACAGCGGGGCGTCTGGTGGTGGCTCGCTCGTCGATGGCGGCTGTAGCGGGACGGCTGCAGCGGCAGAATTTTTCCTCGAGCAGGAGGGAGGGTGACGGGATTAGGAAACGAGTGGCGGCGGGCTGGAGCGGCGGAGGTTGGGGCGACGGCCGGGGCCCCGTGGCCCGGATGGGGGTTGGGGAGCGGGGCTGGGGCGGCGGCAAGCTGGAGTGCCGGGCGGGTAGGGGCGCCCGAAAGCCGGGAAGAGAGGGATAGGGGCGGTACGAGAGTCTGGGGGTGAAAAGCGGGGTGAATGGATGGGAGCCGGGTGGAGCGATAGTGCGGGCCTGTTTCACCTCACCGGGGACGATTGTTTTTCCCATGTTTTAGCTGTAGAGATAAGTGGAAGAGCTTGAATACAAATGTAAATACCCGTCCAAGCAAGCAAAAAGAAAAATATATCCAAATTGATAAGTCCATACACATGGGCAATTTGATAACTGGCTCTAGATTGACAGAAGAACAAAAAAACAATGGGGTTCTATACAAAATACATGATAAAGTAGAACAGTAAATTGATGTGTTAAATGGGTTGATTATATAGGGCTACTAGCCTTTGCGTAAAAGTACAAAAATCGATCTACTCCTAAAAACCCGAATATATTATCAATATATGGATTCGGTCATGTTCAAGTTTCCGAGAACAGAACAAACTAGCGGTGACTTTCAGGACTTTTCACTCGTTGTGAACTTCCTTGATCTCTACGCACTGGCCAATTTGAAAGACTGGATCATGTGAACACGCTATGCACGTGATTTTGCATATCTTACCGGCCGAATAATTAGCAGGTATTTCCTCCATTGTAATCTATAATTTGTTTTGATTTTTTGGTACATTAAATTTGCTATGTGTCTAGACAAAGTCAAACCGACTTATAATTTGAAAATAGATAGGTACTATATATGCATTGTTTTCTTTTAAGCTATTTACTAGTTATCATCATCTCATAACTCAAACATCAACTGAAGAATATTAGCAATAGACATATAGGAGAGCCAAAATGTTTAAATTGGTGCATCTATTTAAAGGCTAGCTTTTACTGGTACATGGCCCTTGCTTGGTAGCTTGTTGAACCTGCAGCAAGCGATTTGAGTTATGACAAAATGGTATGGTAAGACTGTTACAATTAGAAAATGAGTTCTCGCCTATATTTTGATTTTTGACCACCATTATTAGGTGCTGATCTTGATCACCCAACAAAATGCAGTCGTCACTCATGCGACTGCTTTCCAAACTGGCAAACTGTGACATATGCAAGCACCTCCAGCTTCAACCTGCAGCCACAAGCATCTATCGTCCTGACGTCCTATAAACCTACAGACACATACACCCGTGCAAGAACAACGAACAACCAGAATCATTATCCTCCAGACTAGAAGAACAGCAAAAAGTTAAGGTGAGCTTCACTCACAGACACAGCTAGCCATATGACGAATAATCACCAGTGCTTAAGCTTCTTCGCCACCGTCGTCGTCGTCGTCCTCCTGGCGGCGTCGTCGCTGCTTTCGGCCACCGCCGCATGCCTCCACGTCGGCTTCTACAGAAGGACGTGCCCCTCCGCCTAGACCATCGTGCGGCAGACCGTGGCCGCCGCGTTCACAAACAACTCTGGCGTTGCTCCGGCGCTCATCCGCATGCACTTCCATGACTGCTTTGTCAGAGTAAGTACATGAACAAACGATTTTACACCCCCACAGGTTATTCCAAACATATGTATATTCTTTTGGAGTTGGGCATAAATTACTTCAGAAAAATAAATTTCATCCCAAATTATAATTTGTTTTGACTATCTTTTAAGAATCATGCAGTATGCACACTCATTTCTATGAACATACATACATAAATCTCATAGTTTTACTATATATATCTAGACGTACATAGCATACGTCTAAATAGTATATAGCAAGAGCTGTTGTATCTAAAAAGAATAAAATAATTTGTATGTTGTGTTGGGTCAGAGTACCTCCACTTTATATGTTGTGTTTCACCATCAATTCATTGGATTCGTGTGGAATGAAAAACAAAATCTTTAGGACTTCTGCTGGGAGTCCACATCTCCGCCTCGGCATCCCCTCTAATCTGATAGGGTGCTAGTACAATAACCTTCCAAAGGTCCAACTAAACTAAAAAAAAATCACAATTGATGACATGTACCATCTAATAGCCAACCTCCCAATTGTAACTAAGTTGCAAATATATTCTACACAAATTGTGTCATATCCCCATTCAATCCTTTTCTCTAGCAGTACCCCTAAATGTGATCCATTACTTGCCTGAGTAGGAGCTAGCTAGTACCCTCCTTGCTTGGGCAAAATTTTGCATGCATGTCACATCGCACACTGTAGCATGTTTCATTTGTTTGTGGTAATATTATCTTATCATGGGCTAACTAGGCTCAAAAGAATCATCTCGCAATGTACATCTAAACTGTATAATTAATTTATTTTCTTACCTATATTTCGTACTCCGATATGCGTCTTTTTGGTATATTTATTGTTTTGATGTGATAGGATGGAATGGGAGTGCATGAAATTTTAGAGAGAAACTTGGGGCTCTAAACATACTTAGGCTTGGTTTCTTCATTTGACTCTAGCAGTAACCCCTACTTTCCTTGATGACATGTGGGACCATATGTCAGCATGTTTTTTCCTCTTCTCTATTCTTTATTCTTTGCTCATGCATGCGTAATGCCTAGAAGAGATCAGGGAGGGCCCTTTGACCGTTGGATCCGATCAACGTTTGGCGTGGACAACAACGCATGGGCACACAACAACTAACACTTAGCAGCGGGTGGGAAAACTAGACTGGGGCATGGGGGAAAAAATAAACCAAGAGAAAATTAGGTACCCTTCTAATTGACCACTGAGGTGTTGAAGGGCCGCCGCCACCGGGTGTTTAGGATTTTGTCGTGGATGCTGAGGCGATCGTGTAGGCCACCCCAACCGGAGTGGATGCTTCCGGGCTAAATTTGTATGTCTGGGCTCGGGTAACCGTTCGGGCGATGGGGGCGACCCCGACGCCCCCCCTCCTCCTCGCGCCCCCGCCGCCACCCGCTGCTCCCTCCTCCCGTCAAACGCCTCCCGCCGGATCTGGCCCCTCCGCTCCGCCCTCTCGCGGCGTGGAGGTGCGCCTCGTCGCCCGCCTCCCTCGGATGGAGAGATCGGCGCCGCGCCCGCCACCCCGCTTCCGCGGCCCGGGGCCGCCGCCGAGGTCGCCGGCCTCCACGCGCCTCCCGGGCCCCTCCCCCGCCGCAGCCGCCAGCCCGCCGCCGCCGCCCCACCGCCGTCGCCCACCTCCACCTCGCCGCCCCCGCGTCGCCGCTTTGGCCGGCGCCTCGCCGTCGTTCCGGCCGGCGGCCGCGCCCCCGCGCGCCGGTGTGCCCGATCCGTGGGCCCTCGGACCGCGTTTTGGCCGGGCACCCGACGCCGGGCCTCAAGACCGCCGCCGACCGCGGGGCGGCTCGCGACCCCGCCGCCGTCGCCGGGCCGGCGGAGCCCCTGCCGCCATCCTCCATGCTCGTGGCGGGGGCCGGAGCAACAACCCCTCCCCCCCCTTGCCGCCGCTCGTCCCCTCCGCTCGTCCCCGTCGCCCCCTCGTCGTCGTAGCCGCGCCGCGACGCGCCGATGGTGCCTCACGTGGACGGCCGCTAAGCAGGAGGTTGCCTCGCCGAGCTCGAGACCGGCCGCCCGCCTGCATCGCCACCGTGACACCCGCCCGTGGTGGGCGGGACGACGGCCGTGGCGGTTTCGGAGCAGGCGGTCGCCCGCCCCTCGCCGGAGTCCACCAAGCTACTACTCGTCTTCTCCCCTCCCGCATCGCGCTGGGTGGAGCGCCCGCCATCGCCGTCGGCCTCGATGGCGGCCCGCCGGGCAACCGACCGCGGCCGGCCCCCGAGCAGCCGTCGGGCCGCTTTCGGCCGGGCGCCCGCGCGCACGCCGCCGGCGACGCCGTGGAGCCCGGCGGCCGCGGCCGGGGCCCTTTCCCGGATGCGGCACCATACTTCCCGTCCCGCCGGAAGATCCAAGGCGACGCTACCGAGGATAACTTCTCCGATTGCTCGGACGAGGAGGACGTCGGCGTTGAGCCGAGGCCCCCATCGTCGTCTTGGGCGCGCCTCGCCGTCCACTCCAGCCCGGGTCGGGGTCCCCTCGACGGCCCGCCATGCCGACCTCCGCACCTTCGGCACCGCCGCTCGCGTGGCGGCCACCGCCGCAACCGCCACGGCCGGGCGCCGCGTCCACGCCGCCCATCCATCGTCGTCGAGGGTGCGGGCGGGTGCCGACGCCGTCGGCCGTCCGCAGTCTCCGCGACCCTCGGGCGGCGCCGCGGCCGCTAAGGTGCCCGCACCCCCTCGCGCCTCGGCCCACCGCCGATCCACGCGCTACCGCACGTATGCGGCTTGGTCGTTGCCATCGTGCACCGCAGCTCAGGGCCGGCGCGGGCTACCTGAAACACGTTCTCTACCACCGCCGGCGGGGGCTCCCCGACCGACGATGGCTTCACCCCTCGTGACCGAGGTGTAGGCGGGGCCGCCGCCATGCCTCGCCCAACCTTCTTCGCCGCCACCACCGACCTGTCCCTTCTTCGCTCGTCGGCCTCTGCTTCAACTGTCTAGCCGGGGATGACATCGCCGCCCCGGTGCTCTTCTCCCGACCCGCTTCCTCCTCTGCCGAAGCACGGCACCGGGCGCGGACTCGCGGGCTTCACCGTCACGCCTCGGCGGCCCTAGGTGGACCGTGTGTGCGAGCCGCGCCCACAACCTTTCCCCGGATAGCCACGACGTCGACCCTCCGGTGGATGCCCGGGGGCCTTCAGGCGTCCAGCCGCTGCGGCTCCCTTCTTCGTCGGACAGATACTCTGTCCGGCCCCGTCAGCGTCGTCGGCCCTGAGGTTCGCACACACCTCCTTCCGCTGGCCAAGCTCGCCGCGCTCGCTGTCCGTGCCTCCTGCCCTGGACTCGTCCCTTGGGACTGGAGCCGGGGAGGACCACTGCCACGCGCCCGAGGCGCCACAGAGTTGCATTGACTGGTGGGCCGACCTCGTCGACGTCGAAACCGACGGCGCCTCTCCGTGACGCGCACTCCGCGCAGGCACCAACCCCGACCGGTCGATGGACCGGTGGGGAGATGGCACCCAATGAGCTCGCGTTCACGACGCCGCTTCGCCGCGCCACCGCCTCCCGACATCGGTCCCTGGATTGTACGCCACGCTTGACGCAGTGACGCCTCCACCCCCGGACCCGGCTGCTCCTTCTCCACCGGTGTGCGCCAATGACCGGTGGGGGCGAACTTCGTCCACGCGGAGTTTGCGGCCGCCTGGGTCAGCCTTCGCCCGGCGTTTCCGTCGCTCGGTGCTCTGCGCCGCAGCTCCTTCACCCGGCCCCGGCCACGCCCCGACCCCTGCGGCCGCACCTATCCCGCCGGATGTGCCGGTCCACGGCCGATCTTTGCCGTCGTCGGATCGCCCGGCCTCCTACGAGAGGCCGCCATCACGGCGTTTGTTGACTCCTTCCGGCTACCCCTCGGCGGCCGCTCGTCTCCTCGCCTCATCTACGGACTTCTCGGATAGACGATTGGGTCCCTAGGAGAAGCTCCGTCTCGGGCGGCCAAATCGGCCTATCGGGACCGAGGCGGAGCGGCGGCCTCAGCGTCCGCTCAACAAGTGGGAGGGCGCCCGGACAATGCCGGCTCCTCCACACCCGATGACGCGGTGACCGAGCGGCCGCTGACACTCCGGGGACACGTGCGGACTACAAATGCCGGGCTGTGCGCGCTCTTCTTCCCGTGCACGGTGCTCGACGAGGTGCTCGCCCGCGGTCGCCCCGGGCGCCGGTGACCACCGCTCGGCCACCCCACCGCGCTTTAGTCGCCTCATTTAGTTTCCTTACCGGTTACACCACTCTAAGCTCCACCGTTGTAGCCGGTGATTTGTTAGTGTGCCCCGCCTCGCGTGTTCCCGTGCACCTCGCTAGGGAGCTCGCGAGGTTGTAAGCTTAAACTCCTTTTCTCTTAATGCAGAACGGGCCAAAGTGCCCGGTTTCAAAAAAAAAAAAGGATGCTTCCACCTCTCCACGGTCTCGCCGACTTCTTAGGCGGCTGAAGCGGTTCGCCCGACATGGTTCTCGTAAGGCACCGTCGCCATTGTTGCCCCCTCGCCGGTCAGGTCTTGCCACTACATCCAACATTGCCGCGCCGTAGCGGGAAGATCACGGGTTCATCGATGGAAGAACGGAGCACTCCATGGCGGAAAAGGAGACCTATGACAAGTTACGCGAGGATCACAACCCCTCTCATAAGGATGTGCTACGAGCGCTCTTTGTAGGAGAGGGGCCGAAGTGGCCGAGGCACCACGCTAGCTGCTGCGCCTGATCGTTGGTGACGACTAGTTAGTTCAGTTAGCGAGTAATAACATTTTGATCTCGTTCTGCTAAGTGGGCAGAACTGATTGTATAACTATATTCCCACTAGTGTGTCATTCGTGACACATTGTTGTCAACTTTATTGTTTCTCTCGCTTAATACAAAGGATAAACAAGCCTTTTGCGAATTAAAAAAAGTGGTGTTGGAGGGGAGATACTCATATATCTAGATTTTTCATGGAGGACTCATATATTAGATTGTCAATAAAGGGTGTGTTTGGTTGGCGGCCGCCGCCTTGCCACACGCGCCCCTGCCATGGAACAATGTCGTGGGTGTGGCAGCCGAATCGTCCGCCGCAGCGGTGGCCGCCAAAGACGCGGCGTGGCGGGTTGCGGCGCCAACTAAGCAGCCCTAAAGCCTTTCTAGTTGGAGCACATTCTTGTTCCAAGCATCCAAATCTTGTTTATGAGGTGGACATATTGTTTAGTATGTGAGACTGTTCAAAAATAACTTTCTTTACAAAACCGGTGGGAGTACAACGCAGAGAGGAAGTAACAAGTATTTCGTAAATAAGCACTTCACCAAAATGACACCTAATAAACTTGCAATTTGTAGGGCTGCGACGGCTCCGTCCTGATCGACTCCACGCCCACCAACAAAGCGGAGAAGGACGCGCTCCCCAACAACCCCAGCCTCCGCTTCTTCGAGGTGGTCGACCGCGCCAAGGCCGCCCTGGAGACGCATTGCCCCGGCGTGGTCTGCTGCGCCGACATCCTCGCCTTCGCGGCGCGGGACAGCGTCGTGCTCGCCGGCGGCCTGGGCTACCTCGTCCCTTCCGGACGCCGCGACGGCCGGGTCTCCCCTCGTCAACCAAACGGGCGACCTGCCACCGCCGTTCGCCAACGCCACCACGCTGGTGCGCATGTTCGCCAACAAGAGCCTCAGCCTCGAGGACATGGTCGTCCTCTCCGGCGCACACACCATCGGCGTCTCCCACTGCAGCAGCTTCACCGGCCCCGTCGCCACCAATGGCCCCGTCGACCGCCTCTACAACTTCAGCGGCTCACCTGACGGGGTAACCAGCATGGCCGCACTTCCATTAATTCCGTCTTCCAAGAACTAATGCTGAAGATTTCATTGGCACACACTTACATGATTACATGAACAGATTGATCCGGCACTGAGCAAGGCCTACGCGTTGCTGCTCAGGAGCATCTGCCCGCCCAACAGCAGCCAGTTCTTCCCGACGACGACGACGTCCATGGACCTGATCACGCCGGCGAAGCTCGACAACAAGTACTACGTCGGCCTGACCAACAACCTGGGGCTCTTCAAGTCGGACGCGGCGCTGCTGACCGACGCGAGGATGAAGGCGCTGGTGGACTCCTTCGTGCTCAGCGAGGCAATCTGGAAGATCAAGTTCGCCAGGTCCATGGTCAAGATGGGGCAGATTGAGAAGAACTGCAGGGCGAGATCAGGCGCAACTGCAGGGTCATCAACCCTCTTAAAGATGGAATATTGATTGCAATTTGATGCTTCCTGAATCCTCAGGATCATAGTGATTTCCTCACTGTAGATTTTTTTTTTTTAGATAACAACAAGGAAAAACAACTGAACAAATTACAAATAAATGAATAATACCTGTACCTGCACCTGAATTCACCCAGAATTTGTTTTTAACGAAACTGACTTGGCTTGAGATTGCTCCCATTTTCATTGCATACAGAATGGACAACTTACAACCGGAGCCCTTGACACAACACCAGCATTAGATAGACTAGGATCATTTTGTTTTGGCAAGATTTTTAACCTCTGCTCTACAAAAACAGAACAACAGGTGTGAGTTGATGTAACTAACACATTTATTTATCTAAATTCAAGTTGTTTCCATCAAAAAGGTTCTTTTTAAAAAACAAATCTGGAAGGTATCTCTATTATGAAATAACCGATGACAAATCTGTGGCTTGGGATTGCTCCCATTTCCCTTAATGGCCAGTTCAATAGCTATTTGAATCCCCTGCAGACAGGCCATGATCTCAGCATGGGCCGGCTCCAAACCTTTTCTAACCGGCCATAACCTGAGCTCAGCACACTGCCTTCATGATCCCAAAGCACAAAGCCCCAACCTCCACTGCGGTTTATTTGCCCGAAAGCGCAATCACAGCTCAGCTTGACCACCCCAACTGGGGGCTTGCTCCAAACTGCTCTAGATGAACCGTTTGCAGGTTCAGAAACATGCTTCTTCAGTGCAGAAAACTCACCCGCATATGAGCTGATCAGTTGTGCCATTTGCAGACTACCTCTGGACGATTCTCCTTCACGGATGCCACACCTTTCTGACCACCACAAATACAGCAAGGTAATCACCCTGCCCTGCACGTCCTCTTTCAGTTTCAGTATTTCCTCCACCACCTGGACGGCTGGACCTAGAGATCATGGATCATGGATTCTTGGTATCAGTGACAATAAGTTAGTATTCCCTAAATCAACAAATTATCAAAGAATTTTTCACCCTTTTTTTAGAAAAAGTCATATGTCCAGCTTCTATTGAAAGTTGTAAGGTAACTTGGTTCTGATGGGGATTCCAGCTTACAAGAAAGCAGCGAAAACGTCCACAAAAAACAGATAACCGAACTGTCCCTTCTTCAGACCCCCAACCACTCCCTGCTGAAACCCCATAAAGCAAACTACTGAAAGCTTTTTTTGAACGTAACAAACTACTAAAAGCTGCTAAGACGAAAGAAATAAAAGTACAGCCATAACATCCAGAACTAAAACGATGATCAGAACGCTCTCCATCTGCACTTATTCAGGCTCCAGTCACCATCTCGCTATGCCTTCCTTCAGCCTCAACGTTCATTCCTCCTTGGCACCATTCCTTTTCACCAATGTCATCCATTGTTTCATCAGTCCCATAATGCGGTACGCCACCTATTTGGAGGATTTTATGATAATGTTAGAAAAGATCAGGTCATTTCTTGTTTTCCAAAGAGCCCAGCCCACAGCCCCCATTAACCACCACCAGATTTCCTTATCTCCTCCATTACTACGGCTGTCAGTTTCACTGTGGGTTTCAGTTACTTGACATATCTTTTAGACACAAATATTACATTTAACATATAAGGTCTACATGATGTTTTATTTTGCAGGGAAAAACAAATACTGCTCTAGAATTATGAATCTTTTCACTGTACTATACCTTTTTGTGCACAATCTCCTTTTCCTGCTGTTTTCAGGGATATTAAATTAAATAAGTTTTTCTTCTATAGAACCCTTGAATTCTGAATCACCACTCCGGTTTCAGTACCAAGATAAAAAATCAACAAAGAACTCAACAAACAGCACCTCCTTTTTCTGAATCATATAATATAATTCAGAGAGTATTACAGCCCGCCACTTTTTTGAATCATATACAACACCATCCACATTCTGCCAGTATTGCAGCCACTTCTTTTTCTCAATCATATATGATACCATGTACATTCGACGACTATTTACAAATCAGTGCTGGGTCACTTCTCGTGTGGTATACATGCAAAACTATGTAAGATGGCTGTTCGGTTTGGTAGGTTGTGTTCAGTTCCAGGTCAGCCCACAAGCAGCTTGTCACTGAGCTCCTTGCGGTACACATGGATGAGACCTGCACTGTCGATCGTGTGCAGCTTCTCCTTCAAGATCTTCCTGTAGTGATCATCATCGTCCTCCAAGTTTCTCCTCATTTCAATCTGATGAACAAAGACATGTACAGGGTATCAAAATCTCACTTCTGCCCCCAAGGCTAGTTTCACAATTATGTCCCTAAATGATCAATGAACATATGTTACTGAAAACTACCTGTCGCTGGAATGACTCGAATTCATCAGAGCTCAAGGAGCCGTCACTGTTTGCGTCAAGAAGATGCATGAGCTCTGTAGCGTCTTCGCCTCCAGCACCAAGATCCTCCATCACCGCAGTGAGCTCCTCGATGCTGATTCTTCCATCCCCATTTATGTCAAGCTGACAGAAAGCTGGATTCTTGCAGTTCCCAGCTCCTCGATCACTACCTGGTAGGTCTCGTAGGCGCAGAGCAGCTAACTCCGCTGCTGCCAACATAATAGTCTTGAGCCTTTTAGCCTGGACAACATCATAAGAAATGGTGGTTCTAAGCAATGCCCATATAACATCATTTGATGTTTAGTATACAGTTTTAAATTTCTGTTGTCAGTGAAAAACACTTATTTGTGTCCAAAGATAACTTTCAAAACTTGCTAAATCCAAGAACTGAGTGTACTCGATAGGTGTCAACGGGCACGGTTTAGAAAAAAAAAGAACTGAGTGTACTGTAAAAGGAGCAGAACTAGTACGAGGGTAGTTTTTTACCTCTTCGGGATCAGTATGACCACCTTTGTAGAGAGAGTGAGATGCCTCTCCACCAACAGCAAACCTATGCATCTCCTTGGTGCGTATCTGTATCTCCATTAGTGGCCTCACCTTCCCAGGTTCACTGACATCGATGGCCACATGCAAGCTCTGGTAACCGTTTCTTTTCGGGTGAGTTATATAATCTTTTGTTCCCTTCCCCTTCCCCGAGCAGCCCCCAACGGGCGACTCGGGGGCGACGGCGCCCCCCACCGCTAGCTCCCCTCCCGGCATCCCTCCGCCGCCGTCGCCGCCCTTCCCGGGCGGCGGCCCCCAACAAAGGGTCCCGGCCCGCGCCCTTTCTCCCAACCCCCGCTCTCCTAGCCCCCCTTCACCTCGCAACCTCCCGGGGCGACTTGATGGCCGGCGGCCGTGGTGCCGGCGCCGCGCGGCACCCCCTGGCTGCGAATCCGGTGGGGGGCCGGCCGGATCCGGCACTGTCCCGGTCCCCCCCCCCGCGGGCGCGCGCTCGTCGGGATGTCGGCCACAACACCGCGCCCGAGCTCCACGCTCCGGCGTTCGGTGCCGTGTCGCCCGGCGGATCGGGCCCCCGCCCCGGATCAATGGCTGGCTCCCCTCGGCGGCGGCGTCGACGCCGCACATCCGGCGGTGGCGGCGGGCATGGCTTGCGTGGGCGCGCCCTCTGTCGTCGTGCCCGCCTCGGGTTCTGCAGCGCGCCTTGGCTCCCCTCGCGGGGCCTCGGTGCATCGCCGCCGCTGCGGATCTGCGGTGCGGTTAGGTGGCCACGGGCAAATGCGCGCGATGCCGGGCGCGCCTCATGACGGTACGGCGAAAGCCCGGCCCGGTTTCCGCCAGTAAACGACGGTGACGCTGCATTGGCGCCACGCACCTCCCCTCGGGGCGTCGTTCTTCAACCTCATGTTCCGCATCGGCATCGCCGATTTGTTGTGGGCCTTGCCCGGTGACTTCCTTGGTGGGCACGGGTGAAAACCCAGCCAGGCTCTTGCCATGGCGAACGGCGGTGGCGCTCTTGCGTCACTACCTTCTTGAGGCGTCGTCTTCGCCCTATCATCCGTCGTCCGTGGCTGCTGGCCCTGCGGTGTGGTCTCCGGCCAGTGCCATGGTGGCGTGGCGCGGGCGGCTTCCTCATGCACTCACCAATGTCGTCGTGGTGACGTTGTTGGTTGAGTTTGCTGCTGTTGCACTTGCTCCACCGCGGGCGGTGGGGTATTTTGCGACGGTCGCCTCTTCACCATGTGGGGCGTTGCCGTGTGGGCGTTCATCGCGCTGCCGTCGTCTTTGTGCCTAGTTTGCACTTCATGCTTCTTCGCCTTGGTTTGTCTTGTTCGTGTTAGTGGTAGCCGTAGTTATCTGTTCCGTGGATGCTTTGCCACCGAGGTATTTAGGTTGTGCTTTCCTCGGCCGGATGCTTTGCCGCCGTGGTGGTTCCGTGGATGCTTTGCCACCGAGGTCTTCAGGTCGTGCCCGGGCGGATGCTTTGCCGCCGTGGGTTCCGTGGATGCTTTGCCACCAAGGTCGTGTGTTTAAGGCGGATGCTTGGCCGCCAAGGAGGTTAGGGTGGATGCTTTGCCACCGAGGTCGTGTTTCTGGCGGATGCTTAGCCGCCAGGAGGTTAGGTGGATGCTTTGCCACCGACGTCGTTGTCTTCCGGCAGATGCTTTGCTGCCGAGGTGTATCATCTACGGCTCCAATCATCACTACTTGCTACCTAGGCGTTGAGTTATCTTTTGTTAGGCGCAGCGTGCTGGGATTGTTAGGTGGAGGGTTCCCTGCCCCTCGCTTTTCTTGCTTTTAGTTTAGGCTAATGTTTTTCGTCTTCGTTGGTGTTCTCTCTCCTGTGATGTCTTCTCGGCATCAGGGTTTGTTGTATTTGGATTTGGTTTTCCTCCTCTTAATGAAATACGGGTGAACGGCCCGATCGAGAAAAAATATAATCTTTTGTTCTACCTGGGACTTCCTTCCACATAGCTTGAATAATTTCATATGTCCTGAGGCAAGCCCTAGGGCCCCAATCTGATGAATCGTCATCACATCGAGGCTCCAAGATTACCCGCAAACCTAGTATGTCTTTAACCTCTTCTGGTTTTCGTCCATCTTTTACTAGCTTCTTCATGGTACTGAAACGGCTTTTGTACCTCCCTTGAATTGAGATATCCTGTACAATCCTCTTCAACTCATTATCAGCCTGCAGTGCTAGAAGCAACTGCTCCTTGTACGAATTTATTATGGCCTTGCAGTCACTTTCTTGGCTTCTCAACCACTGATCAACATGGTCATACGAATGTGGAAACAAGTAACGAAATGAAAGATCCTCTAGCTCCAGTGATAGATTACCCGCTCCAACAGCATGTGCAAGTGGAGCATATATCTTCATGACTTCAAGAGATTTTATCTGTTGCAGATACTTTGGGAGGTAATCAAGGTGTCTCATCATATCAAGCTTTAGCGCAATCTCCAAAATCACAGCCCTGATGTCATAGTATGAAAGAATAAACCTTCTCAATTCGCTTGCACTTTCATCATCCAATACATCAAGCTTCGAAGGAGCATGCTTAATCCTTAAGCTGTCATGCAGCAAATGAGCTGTGCTGGTCCCAATCTGAGTTTTACATCACGCATGCTTACAGCTCCTGCATCTAATGCTTCTCTTAGTATGCCCGCTGATATGACTTCAGCATCCATCTATTTTGAACATTCAATTCAAAAGCCTTGTGAGATTTGAAAGCTTGATTGTGGGGAAAAATGTTCAGTTTACAAAACGCAGGAAATGTAAGTTCTGATTCAAAACAATTCCCTTATTTAATTGGGAAATGTAAGTATATATTAACTTTGTTCAGTGAGCAGAGTAATCTGTACCATAACATTAAGGAAACATGTGTTAGCTAGTGAACAAGCTAATGTATGCACCCATCAGAAAGGTTTCAATCATTTATGACATGGATAATTCATATGTGGATGGTTTGTTGCAACGATCATATGCCAAAATCCTATCGATGAATCATCTCAGGATGAAATATACCTATATACATTACACCAAACTTTGAGATTTAAGCTAACACTTGTTTGTTAGATAAGCTATATCCTTGTTCCAATATGGCAATATCCAAGTTCTACACAGAACACAGTACAAACAATACCAAGAACTGGAGCCAAGAGACCCAAAAGTTTAGAGGCTGGCTTCAGATCACCAGATAACCAACAAACCCAACCCTGTACTCCAAAGAGACGAACTGTTGTCACCAAAAATTGAACGACAAGTTACCTGGAGGTCAGCCAGCGTGGCGCCGACGGCGAGCGCGCGCGCGAGTGTGCCCGGCCGCCGTCCACGTCGCGGAGGGCGGGGAGGGCCAGCTTGAGCGCGCGGAAGAGCAGGCGCGACGAGGAGGACGTCGCCAGGTCGTCCCCCATCCTCTCCGTGAGCTCGTTGAACGCGCACACCAGCTCCGCCACCAGCCGCCCGCCCCCGTCTGCTGGCAGCGGCGGCAGCGTGGAAGGCGAAGCCTCAGCGGCCGCGGCTGCGGCTGTGGCTGTGGCCGGGAAGCGCAGGCGGTGCAGGAGACGCAGTGGAACGCAGCGAGCGCGGGCGCGGCGGTACGGGCGGCCGCCGGCGGGGACGGTGGCGGCAGTGGTGGTGGTCGCCATGCCGACGGCCGACGGGGCGGATTGGGGGAGTTGTTACGTGGCGGTAACGTGGGGTGGTTGTTTATTTGGAATCCGGAGAGGGAGACCAATTGGCTTGGGATTCGCCATGTCAGCATTTGCCTTCAAGCTGGTGGATTCCTGACCTCCAGTTGGAAGAGCATGAGGACGACAAAAAAACAATTGAAAAGGGGCAAGTTGAAATTTTTGTGGCTACCTAATTTTTTGAAGTTTGGAATTTGGATCTAATCCGAATAAGATTCTGTAATATAAGAAAACATAAACATAGTAAGATAAAGAAAACACTATTAATAGTTTGTATTAACCTATCTTAAATAATAGCACGTTATGCGATGTTCTTATTGCCATTAATTAAAATGTGATGTAGGCCTTTAATTAAGCCAGAGAAAGAAGCAAATGACCACAAACCAGTCGATACTGCCCTTGATTTATTATTCCTCAATTGGTTGACATCTCACAATAGGTAGGAATAGAAGACCCGCACTCATATATCTATCAAAAAACCAACGGTATGATATTTCATATCTATTGTCCTTCGAGGGCACCGTGTATTGCAGCCGGTTGTTCCAATTCTCATACTAAAGCATTCATACAAAATTCAAATGAATTCACTTTGTATTATTTCTGGTTCATTGTGTCTGGAGAAGATACTATAAACTAATAATGTCATGCTGAAGTATTAAAGTGCAAAAGCTACACAAACAACATCGTACCATAGTATATTTTTTGGAGTGGCCGTGGCTGTTGGGTGTCTGGAGGCTTCTTCTTACTTTTGTTCATCTTCTCAGACTTGATGATGAGTTCAAAACCTGACTGCATATATATAGCAAAGAAAAAATAAATGTGTTGAATACTTTTTATATATATACAGTGAACAACAACAGCTAATGGAGTAGACGAAGCTGCATGCGCACCTCCGCTCAAAAGCTGGCAAGTGATCGATGAATGACCGACGGCAAGAGAAGGCAGAAGCACTTGCCGGCAGCCAACAGCTGAAGCCTTTCGCGTGGGCGTGGCGATGGATCTGATGGCGAGTGGAGGGTGTGCTTGAGAGCTGGGGATTACGGCGGCCAGCAGGTAGAGATGAGAAAGAGCTGGGTTGGAAGTAGTGAATGTAGTGGGAGATATATTAGAGAGCCGGCATGAGAAGATGAGCTTCTAAGTTCTAATAACTGAACTTGCTGATGTTCTCTTCCACTCACGAGACCCTTATAGGGTGCCCGAGGGCGAGTGGGCAACATGGCCGTTGGCCGGAGCGGCTTCATCAGAGCGCGCGGTCGCACAGCTCGACCAGAAGCCAGCTGTGCTCAGAACGTATCACGGGTGTATAGGAATCTCTGATGCCGTCTCAGACACGCGCACCCATGTGTTAAAGGCCATTCGGCGCGCTACAGCGGCTTTATCACCGTACATGCACACCTTCTCAGCTGCTGCACACGATGCATGTGGATGCATAGCATTAAGGCATCCTCAGAGACTCTTGTAAAATCCCATCAACCGGAGAGCGAGACAGACGACGTGACGTGCAGCTGCATGCATTGCATTGGATTCTATCGGCACATGCACGGTTAGTTTGGGTACAGTAGAGATGGTGCATGCCCGTCCGGACAACACTACTATCTTGGACGGTCGCAAAGCAAAGCTGCACGGACGGTCGCCGGATCAGCGTGCGAGCCTGCGTGTGTTTGTGTTTGTCCGGCAACACAGCAGCAGTAGCGCGTCGCCATCGCCAAGATGCATTGGTGGACGTGAGCTTTGGTCTGCACAGCTGCCCACGCTCGCTTTCATGGCAGCAGTGCTTTGCGATCACGGGACCTGATCAGACCGAATACCTTGAACTCTGCGGCAGACAATCCAAATCAGAGTTGCTGTAACATGCGGGGGGAAGAGGGAGCAGCCAGCTCATCATATAAAAAGAAGTGTGCTTTGAATCTTGAAGCAGCCCATTCAAATCAGGGAGAGGGTCCAGGAATGTGGAATAGTCGAATCCCTGCCAATCCCCTGCCGTTTACTGCATCATATACACCGAGTGAGTACTACAGTATGCAAAGAGCCGGCTCATCATAAGTGCACAGCTAGTGCCGTCTCAATCCCTCCTCACCGTGCATGCACGCCACGCTATCACAGGTTAAACATGCATCGATGCGTAAAAAGTTAAACAGGACTCTCTACTCCCAAAAATGTTTATCACCTACGCTTTCCGAGAAACAATTTTAAAAAATTAAAGATTAAAAATATTAATATTTATCATACATAATTAGTATCATTGGAAAGATTTTGAACCTAGTTTTTTAACAAATTTATTTGAAGATATATAAATATTGCACGTATTTTATACAAATCGAATCAAACTTATGGCACGAAAACCGAAAACCCACGATGACGTTTTTTGGGACCGAGGGAGTAGTAACCATCCTCAGAGCTAGGTCGTGAATTAAATCGCATCAAACCAGAGAGGAGCTATCCATATCGCCAACGATATCATTGCACGTGCATGCACTACGATTCAAGGGGGTGATAGGCAGCACTGACGAAGCCTGAAAAATTTTTAGGTGGCGCCAAATAAAGGAGATGTTAATTTGTATAAAAATTTAATGATGATTTTTTGTTTTTGCTACAGTAATTATCTTGATTACTGGATTTTAGGGGGGCTCACTACTACGGATTGATTTTACATAGTGTTCGATTTTATTTTCCGTGGCGGGCATTTGAGAAACCGCCACGGAAAATAGGTGGCTCGCACCCTCCGGCCGAGAAAAACCGCCACGGTTAATCGATTAACCATGGCGGGCATTGTAAAATAACCGCCACGGTTAATCCTTTATTAACCGTGGGCGGGCATTGTAAAAATAACCGCCACGGTAAATAGATTAACCGTGACGGTTTTTGTAATAAGCCCGCCACGTAAAATAAGGCCCAAAATATCAGCCCAAGAGCCCGCTTTCGTGGCCACAAGTATATATACGAGCACTTCACTAGGGTTTCACTTCACTCCCTCCCTTTCCTCCCCAAATACTGCACCTCCCTCCCTTTCCTCCCGCCCCGACACCTCCCCAACCCATTGCGAAGGCGGGGCAGCAAGAAAATCTCCATGCCCACGCCGCCTAGATCTCCCATGCGAGCCGGCCCCGCTACGCTGTAGCTCGATCCGCACCGACCCGATGGGCGCGGTGCCGGAGTCAGCCCGCCGAGCCGCGCGCCGGCCGTGGCGGCGGCGTCCCCCCGAGGAGGCGCCGCACCTCGTGTTCGGCTCACGTGGGCGACCCGCGCGGCCGGAGGCCGCTCGCTCCCCGCCCGGCCGGCGCACAAGATCGACGCTCGCCAGCCGCACGCCACCGCTCGGCCACGCTCGCCCGTGGAGCCGCCGCCGCGAGCCGTTCCGCTACGAAGTCGCCGCGCTCAAGGGGAGGCCACGCGCCGCCATGTACGGCTCATCCCCGAGGGCTTCCGGCTAAGCGGCACCCCCACTCGCATGCCGCTCGCCGCCGACGCTTCAAGGCGCTCCCACTCCAAGCGCCCATCACCGTCACCGAACGAAGACATCGCCGTGCTTGTCCGATGCGGGCCCTTCATCCCCGAACCCTAACGGGCGCCCGGCGGCGGATCCGGCGGCGCGAGCCCGCATCCCGGCCCGTTAGGGTTAGGGATGGGTTTTTTCCTTTTTTATTTTTTTATTTTATTTACCATGGCGGGCATTGTAAGAAGACCCCCACGATTAATCCCTATTTTCCGTGGCGGGCATTGTTAAATAACCGCCATGGTTAATCGATTTTTGCGTGGCGGACATTTGCCCTCCACGGTTAATCGCTCGATTAATCATGCGACCCTAGTTGCGTGGCGGTTTTAATGTCCGCCACGGAAAATCAAAAAAGTCCGCCACGAAAAATCATTTCAATAGTAGTGGCTAGAGCCCCACCCGCCCTAGTGCTTGGCTTCGTCCATGCTAGGCAGCTAGGGTTTAGGTTTCTTCAATCCGCCACACGCCGTTGTCCCTTGGATGGGACGGTTGCAAAGCAAAGCTGCCGCCCCCTTCACGGCATGCGCTTTGGCCGGTGGGGGGTGTTCAGTGCTGGTAGAGCAGTGCCCACGCTGCCCGAGAGGTCATTTGATACGTCACGCGCGTCCAACAATTAGCCGGGCCTTCTTTCTCCCGTTGCAACACACACAGTGTGTCTGCTAGTTTTTAAAATAAGACGAACGGTCAAACATGATGTCTACAAAACCTAAAATAACACTCCTTTTTAGGATGTACTCCCTCCGTCCCAAAAATAAACGACGTTTTGGGTTTTCGTGCACAAGTTTGACTCGATTTATAGAAAATACGTAGAAGATTTAAATCTCCAAATAAATTTGTTAAAAAACTAGATCAAAAGATCTTTCCAATGATACTAATTATGTAATATAAATATTAATCCTATTTTAATATATAATTGCCGATAGATGTTTTCGGGAAGTGAAAAAACGTCATTTATTTTGGGACGGAGGGAGTAGGGAGTAAGTTTCCAAAACAAACACAAAAGAAGTCTGATCGCAACATCTTGTATTTGGATTAGGATTTCCAGTTATAAGTACACATATCATATATATGAAAGCTGTAGATAAACATGAAAAGAGACGATTTTTACATTCACAGAGTTAGTTAAGGGAGGCAAGCAAAAAAAAAAATTAGTGGGTATATATTTGTTTTTATTTGTCGTCCTCCACTGGCCCATCGTCACCACGCAGAGAGAGGGGTGCAGCTGAGAGTTCCAAAGCGTGCAGCAAGGTGCCAAGTCTCATCGACTGTAGGAATCTGAAATCGCTGCCGTGTATGCACGCTCCAGTACCAAATTCCTCCCAAATTCCACTATCGCAAAAAGCATTCCCCATCACATCCGTCGGCGGCAACATGTATGGAGTACGAAATATAGGTAAAAAAATTAAACTAATTATACAGTTTAGATGTACATTGCATGACGATTCTTTTTGAGCCTGAGTTACGCCATGGTAGGATAATATTTACCACTAACAAACGAAACGTCTTCTGATGTATGATGTGACATACATCCAAAATTTTGCACCAAATTTTGGTTGCTAAACACACCCCAGGGGCTATCAATTTCTTTGCTGATTCAGCGACAAGCGCCACCGTAGGTGCAGAGACAGAGATCACGGGTGCACATGTGACAGCTCAACATCCTGTGCATGCGTGACACAGCTCGACGAGGAGCCGTCGGCTCCGTGCATGCACATCACCCGAGTACCACCCAGCGCCTCATTGTCTTTAATCAGAGCTGCAGATTTTTTGCTGTAAAAAGTCATGACTGCCGCCATATCCTCGTGAAATCGCATCAACAACAGAGGAGCCATCGACATCATCGGATCAACACATGCACATGCACTAGGGTGTCTATGCCTGGTCGCTAGCTAGGCACGCTTTTTAAGGGTGTGTTCAGTTGGCGAAAAGTGAATCCGAAAAGTCTTCTGATACACTTGTCATCAAATCTTTTATCGCATTTATGAGACATTAAATATAGTTAAATAAAAGAACAAATTGCACAGTTTGGCTGAAAAGTACGAGACGAATCTTTTTTGAGCCTAGCTAGTCCACGATAGGATAATAATTATCAAATACAAAACGAAAAGTCTTCTGATGAAATTCAACCCAAAATATTTCACCAACTAAACACACCCCTAAGTAGAGCCACCTCTACTGATGCTTGTCATCCAAAAATCTAGCTCAAGATGCTTCCAAAACCATCCTGAGACAGACACCTTTTGAAAGAGCAAAAGGATTAACCATAATAAGCCAAACTTGGCTCCTGACCAAATGTTTTAATTTAACAGTTGACATGATTCTGCAAAGTGCTCTTGTTAGTGATAATTGACAACTGACAATTAGCACTATGGTGAGATATTATGTGATGGTAGGGAGTAGTTCACATAGTTGCACTATTATTTATTCGGCAATAACCATGATTGGTCCGGAATTTTGATAGTGTTTTTTAAATGGTTGAATCGAACCAACAAACAAATATATATCTTGTTGTTTCTATATATGTTCCACTAGTAACAGATATATGATTAGAGAGCGTAGTAGTCTATAAGGTTATTTAACTTATGTTGAATCGAACCAACAAATAATATCACATTGCTGTAATAGTTGTTGCCGATTTGTTAGCAGATAAGTGGAGTATATAATAAAAATCCACGTTAAAAAAATGTCGAATTTCCCCATTATTTGGCATAATCTATAGCGCTTTTAATTGTCAACATAACAAGAACGATGGATCGCATAGTACTCCCTCCGTTCCGTAAAAGTTGCAACTCTCGAATTCCAAGGCAAGCCTAAGCTCAAGCAAAAATGACGCATGTGCCCTATAAAAGTACTTGAAAGGAGACCAAACTGACTGCCATACTGCACCGTAGAAATGAGAAACGAGTGGTTGTGGTGAGACTTGAGAGAAGAGATTGTTTTTGTTTTTTTTTTGTTTTGTTTTTAGATGTTGGGACCACAGACAACTGTAACAGCCACAGCTACTTCATTTGTATGCCCCACCTCTGTGACCTTAAACTTGCAAGTTTTGTGGAACATCGCCACCACCCTAAATTGCTAGTTTTACGGAACGGAGGAGTACTTAAGGCCTTGTTTAGATGACAAATATTTGGAACCGAATATCACATCGCATTACATCGTAAAGACGTTTCGTTTGTTAGTGGTAAATATCATCCTATCATCAAAGAACTAGGCTCAAAAGAATCGTCTCGCAATGTACATCTAAACTGTGTCATTAGTTATTTTTTTTACCTACATTTAATACTCCAAACATATGTCTTTTGGTGTATTTAATGTGATGTGATGGAAGAAAGTGGGAAAAAGGTTAGAAATTTTAGCCATCTGGCTAAAAATTGGAACCGTATGTCACATCATACACCTGTTGAAGACGTTTCGTTTGTTAGTGGTAAATATCATCCTACCATGGAGTAACTAGGCTCAAAAGAATCGTCTCTCAAGAATGTACATCTAAACGTGTAATTAGTTATTTTTTTTTACCTACATTTAATACTCCAAACATATGTTTTTTGATGTATTTAATGTGATATGATGGAGAGAGTGGGAAAAACGTTAGAAATTTTAGCAATCTAAACAATGCCTAATTAGATGGCCATTCACTAGCCTGCTTCAACTGCGTGATGATGAGCTGATCGCAGCCTTTGGCATCAATAAAAGCTGCGCCTCCGTTTGCAGTGCTGCATGCACTGTACGACACATGATCGACAGGAAAAGAAAATCACAAATGACACGTGCATGGCTACCTTGCATTGCCATTCGATTCAAGGCTGTCTAGTCTAATATAGGAGTACTCCTTGTTTTCTCATAATTAGACCCATTTTAGGGGTTGTTTAGATTATCAATCTCAATCAACCTGTGTTGAAGAGGATTGGGGGAAACAAAAAGTTAAATTATATTTCACCATATTCACTCCAACATATAGATTAGAGTGCAAACAAGCCCTTATCTATACCAACTAATAAACATAGAAAAATTCAGTTTCACCTTTTTTTCACTTTTTTTTTCTGCCATCCAAGTTGGACACGATGAAAAAAGAGTCTCGCGTGAATAAGGGCCTCTTTGGCAGGCAGGAGCTGCGGCTCCGGCTCCTCGCGATGGCACTGTAGCGCGACCGTACATCGGAGCCGGCGGGAGCTCTCCTCCTCTCTCGGTCTCTCACCGACACATGTACTGTTCATCGGAGCTGGGAGGAGCTCGATTACTGGGCTTCCGGCTCCGGCTCCTCGTCCCCGCACAAGTGCAGCTACAGTTGGAGAGCCGGAGCTGGGAAGAGCTCGGCCAAAGAGGCCCTAAGTCTCGCCTGTCCAATAGGACTCCCATACAGACCCGAATCAAGGGCCTGCCTATGTATGTACATGTGTCCCCAACTCCTTACAGCCACCTCCACCTCACCCCTAATCTCGCGCACCGCCACCACCCAACCCCTAATCTCGCGTGCCGCCACCGCCCACCGGCCGAAAGCACCAGAGGAAGCTACAGCGAGCATACTAATGCTGACGAACCAAATCAATGCATGGAAGCAAGCGAGCATACTAATGTTGATGGAGATCAACGCCGGCTAGGTTTCACCTAGTAGCCTTCCGTATAGGTTAAAATCAACTAGCTTTGAACGTTGCTTGGATTTGTGAAAGCCTTGACCTTGCTTCTTCGATTACTAGGTGCATCTATAATTTGACTGATTTGTTGGATATATGTAATATAATTTCATGCATTGTAGTTTGCTTTTCTATGATCAACATTAATTTCTGTACATGTAGATGCATGGCCACACGAGCGGTGGAGTTGTGAACAAGCGGACGTGATGATGGAGACTGCATGACGATGACGACCATTAATAGGTATATATATAAAAGTCTTGCATTGGTTATCACAGAATATATTATAAAATTAAAATTTATAGAAATGATAAAACATGAATAGAAAAATTTCTTTGTGTGAGAAAACGCGCCAAGAAAACTCAATTGCAACAGAATTAGAAATACAAAGTCATTAGCAGGTCTATGACCATATTAAGGTCTTCAATACATATACCATAGACAAGCCAAGATATTTTACTACAAAAGGTTGCACATTCTCAGTATACTAACCTAAACTTAAGCATATATTAATTGGTTTATATAAATATACAATAAACCAAACTAAACTAAAAATAAACTAAAACTAAACTAAGACTAGATCTAATAAGATAAGGGTCTGCGAAAACTTCCACTTCCAACTTTGACATCCTCCTCGTTCGAGGAGCCCTACTGCATATGCATGTAGGAACAATGTGAGCATATATATATCATTAACATTTCAAAAGATTGATCAAAGAAGTTCAAGTAATTCTTGAATTATATTAATTTCTAGTTTCGGAAATGAAAATTACCTTAGCAGGCGCCTAAGCTACCGGAACATCGCTGAGATCTTTCTGGCGAGGTAGAAGCCAAACTGAGTGTCTGCCGCCGCCATGATGGCCGGCGTAGGCGCTGAGCACGTGAGACTGCATTACATGCTTTTGCAAAGATCAATGGTAAGAATATGGTTCACCTTCGTCGGGGGATTCGGCTTGCATTCCATGCTCGATATCGCGTGGAGAGGAGCCGGAGACGAGGACGAGGAGGCGTTGAAGGCCGGAGAGGAGACGATGACGGAGGTCCATGTCGAGAGAAGTGAACCTACATTTGACTGGACAAAATGTGTAGCCAGACCACATGCCAGCATTTCAGCACCATCCAATCAGGCACCAGCAAGAGCAACATGCTCTCCTGTAAAAAAATTAAAATAACATTTTAGTTAACAATATCTCTCAAGCCACCTTTACCGAGTTTGAACGTGCTCTAAAACCACCAAAAGAAATTTAGGGTTGCTCATTTCCACTTCCAATTGTTTGTACACGAATTTTTTTATGTTAAAGAGATGTTTCTTTTTGAAACTTTGGTAAGACATGTTGAATATGATTACCAAATTAGCTTTAAAAAGGTGAACACAATTAAGCTAAATTCGGTTTGCAACCTGTTATTGTTAACAGATCTTGGCTTACAGTCTATGAATTGTAATATAATCTTGAATGAATTCGGAGTAAACTCAGTACATTCTATTTTCATTTTCATGAATTATTGTTGTTCAGTTCAAGTTCAACAAGGCTGAGCTGCCGCTAGAGATGGTTTGGTTGTAGAAACACAGACTATTTTTCATTTTCATGAATTGCGGTTTGTAGAAACACATGGAATTGAAATGCGAGAGTTTCTGCGTATTTTTTGTTTTGAAGTTCCAGAACTGTTATGGTAAATGTTCACCCAGACTACATTCTTTATTTTAAAAGGAAAACCAAAAGGCCAAATGGAGTCATGGAGATATAAGAAATGCAGTCACTAAAACTTAGGGCCATTCTTCGTTAGTAATCATGGCAATCACTGAACTGAATCCACGTACGGTAGCACAAAAATGATATAAACATAACATTAATTCACGTTCAACATCTAAACAGCTGAATTGACCAAGGAAGCAAGCGATTCATGATATTTTAGAATTCAGAGGCATGCGGTTTTTATTTGGGTGTTTGGCCGATTTCGAACAGAAAAAGAACACTGCTAGAAAGATAAAACGTAGAGAGGAGAGGCGGAGAAAAAGTTTATGGCAGAATATTATTTTTTTGTGTTGACAAATTTTCACGCTTTAATATTAAGTATAGATATGAATATACTATCCAATATATTGTGCAAGATGGTTGAACTTATTACCTTATTTTCCTATACCATCCAATCCAAATAAGATTCTGTAATATAAGAAAACATAAACATAGTTAGGTAAAGAATACACTGTTAATAATTTGTATTAATCAATCTTAAATAATGGCACTATAAGCCATGTTCTTGCTTCAGTTAATTATGATGTCATGTAGGCGTATAGTTCTTTAATTAAGCCAAGGAAAGAAGGAAATCATTAGAAACCAAGAAGATACTGTCCTCGATTTGTTTTTCCTTAATTGGTTGACATCTCGCATTCAAAAGGTTGGAGTAAAAGATCCATACTCATATATCTACAATAAAAAATAATGGCGCATATCTATTGTTCATCGAGCACACACGGTAGATTGTAGCCGGACTGCTCCAATACGTATATTAAATTAAGTTTGCATGCAAAATGCAAAATTCCTAATTAAGAGAACGGCTATGTACCAAGTACGAATAGTATATATTTCTTTTATATCAAAGAGAAATATAAAGAGTAAGAAACAACACCATACCTTATTTGGCCGGTGTGGCCATGGTTGTTGCTCATTGTTCGGAGGTTTCTTTTTTTTCTCCTCATGGTTATCTCACTTTCAAGAACCTTAATAACATTGTCGGGTTCCGGCTAGATTGGGCGGAACCGACACGTAGATTTGGGGATTGGGAAGAGAGGAGGGAGGAGAGGGCGATGGCGGCGGCGGTGGAGCCGGGCGGCGGTTTGCCGCGCCGGCAGCGGAGGCGCTGGGCGGCGCTGGCCGCGGGCGCATGGGGGCGGCACAAGGGCGGGGGTGGCGGCGCGCGTGGAGGAGAGGGGAGGCGGGAAGATGGGATAAAAATTCTTTATTTGCTTGTTGCCACTGAAAGATTACTGACCCCTTACTTATATAGCCCGGCTATTGGGACTTGTATCTCAAGCAATCTCTCTAAAGGTTTCCTTATAGATTGGAATACCTTGTACAAGCATGTCCTATTTATTTATTTCCTAATAAGGGTCTCCCTTATAGATGAGATAGCCCCTTGCACACCAAAACACCTAAAGATAATCCTAGATATTTTCCTCCTTTTTCTCCGAATTAGTTCTTAGAAAGAATCCGCGAAAGGGAGGGGCGGCGGCGGGGTCTGCCGAGCCTGGGGGCAGCGCCGGCGCCCCTTGGGCGCCGGACCTGTCCTCCCGGGCCCTATTTCCTGGGGTCGTGACATCTCCACCCCCTTCTCCGACCGGCTCGTCCTCGCTACTGGATGAAAGTCCATTCGGTGGCCTTTGGGTGGAGATCGGCCGTCCCCAGAACGATGAGCTCAACTTTGTAGCATGAGTCGCCCCTCTACCGGGTTCCCGAGGATCATGTTGTCCCCGGTTCGCTTGGGATCAAACTCCGGGAGATAGTGAAGGTTGCCGATGTAGCCGTGGAAGATGTAGCGGTGGACTCGCACGCCCTGCTGTGAAAGCTGTCCCGACGACAGGCCGCGCAGGGGGAGTTCTCGAACGCCCACATCTAGGTGCTGATGCACCATGTCGTGCGGGGGCTCTCCGGAAACAAGAAACGCTCATTGGGTGGAGCGTTGACGAAGAGCGAAAGTAGACGCCATATAGTGATGTCGCGGCGAGTAGGAGGAACGGACCAAGTTCAACATCGTCTCGGTACATGAAGGAGCCGACGTCGAGCGGGGAGGCGAGAGCCGGTGAGCGGCCTCTCTAGATCATAGCTGATGTGGACATTGTCGACGGTGAGGAAGAGGCGATCCATGCCGTCGAGGAAGACGACCCTGGCTGGGCCGACCGTGGTGGCGCCCGCAGCCCATATGCCGCCCAAGAGGATGGCGGTCGGTCTGCGGTGAAGTTGGCTCCGTCGTGTAGGCTCCCAAGGCGAGGGAAGTTCGTCCCGCGAACTCCGCCCGAAGCAAGGCCTCCGGTAAAGTCTAGCAAGAGTGGAGAGGAGGAAGGTAGAAGCGGCCGTCGAAGAGGAGGAGGCCGTCTTCGAGTGTCCATCTTTGGAGCGCGTCGCCCGTGGTGACGTCGAGGGCGATGCGGCGTGGGTCTTGATCCTCCAATGTAGCCCGGCGTAGGCTGGACGAAGACTCCGGCGGATGTGTGCAGAGGTCCAAGGCGCCGCATGCCTTGAACGTTTCCCCAAGCCGAGTCGCGGCGCACGGATGCCAAAAAGATGCCCGACCGGAGGAGGCCGGGCTAGGGCGCCCCTAGCCGAGGGGTGGAGCTAGTGAACGTGGGTCGGGCGACCCTCATGGTAGTACCGCGGCTCGGGGGTCGCGAAGTCCCATCGCCACGCATCCCAGGCTTACCCGCCCAAGGCATGCCAAGGATGACGCCGTCGGCCCTCGCCCGCTGGCATGACGTAGGCGTCGATGTCGAGAAGGTGCCGGGCGCCGGGCGTAGTGGTACGTCGAGCGGTGGCGGCGCGGCATGTAGACGCGTGGCGCCGGGTGCCGGTAATCGGACACGCGACCGGGCCGAGTCCGAGGCTGCCGTGGTCACCACGCTGGGGTCGATGTAGTTATGCGTTGCCAGTCGACGATGATGTTGACGCCGTGCACGAGAGATCATACCGGCCGGTGGTAGAGAGAATGAGCACCACGCATCTGGAGTCGGGGTCCCCGGTGAGGACCTTGGATCACCAGCCGCTCCTCTTGACGTCGCTGAGTGGGGCGTTTGTCGTGTCGTCGGTGTAGTCGTTGAAGATCGTGATGTCGAAGAGATGCTTGCACTTTTGTGACCCGTGAGAACGGCTCATCACAGTTGAAGCGGGACCGATTTGCGTCGTTCCGTCATCTCCTTCCCGGTGTCGGCCGTTTGAGCGGCCGAGTCGGTCTTGTTGACGAGGGGCGCCTGGGGGCGGCGGCCAGGGGCGAGGCGCAGGGGGCCCCCGCCTTTTGCCTCGGCCGGCTTGTCGGGTGTTGTAGAGGATGGCGGGCGTCGCTCGTACGCCCTCGGCGAGAGACATGGCTGCCTCCATGTCCTTGGGATTACGCATCTCGGCGTCCGTCTTGAGCGGTTCGCCCAAGCTCTTTGTGTAGATGTTGACTCGCTGGCGGTCGTCGAGGTTGCTGCCCGTGCCACGTGTGCCGAGAACGCTCCGTGTACTCATCGGCGGTGCTGTCTTCCTTAGTGATGCCAGCTCACCCGGTTGTGCGCCCGTTCCAGGTGGGCCAAAGCGCCGTTGACATATTGGGCGAAGCTTGTCCAATCTGCCACCGGTTTCTCCCCGGGGCGACCTCATGTACCATTGTTGAGCTCCGCCGTGAGATGATAGGAGGCGTACCGGACTTGCTCTCATTCTTTGCGTACCTTGTCCTCTGAAGAATTGTTCGCGGCGGTTGATCCATGGGAGGGGATCCTCCTTTCCATTATAAGTTGGGAAGGACAGTTTGTGCGAGACGGGAGCCGAGGCGAGAAGGTGTCGGCCGGAGGTGGAGGTGGGGGCGGCGCATGCGCCCCGATGGCGGCGCCCCTGGCGCGGCCCGAGGCTTCAAGTAGCACTTCATCGAGGTTCGTCGGATCACCGCGGTGACTTGATTGTCTGGTTACGCTTGCCATCGATCCGCTTCTTGATGAAGTCGCTGACTCTTGTCTCTCGAACATTGCCCTCATCTCGATCTCGGCTTCACGGAGTTGTTGACGGTGTTTGAGCGTTCTTGGATCCTCGCCCGAGAAGATAGAGAGCCGATCGTCGATCTTGTCCATCCCGGCCGTTGATCTTGGCGACCTCGCCCGCCAAGTTCTTCAACCAAATGCTTGATTCGGCGTGTCCATGGTGGTGGGTGGATCGTAGTGGTCTCCGGATACCACCGGCCGGGGTTCAGGCTAGATTGGGCGGTAACCGACACGTAGATTTAGGGATTGGGAAGAGAGAGGAGGGAGGAGAAACGATGGCGGCGCGGTGGAAAGCGGCGGCGGTTGCAGCAGCGCGAAGGCCGCGTCGCGTCAGTGGCGCAAGGGGGGCGCGGCTGCGGGCGGGGCGGCGGCGCGTGGAGGAGAGGGGGGAGGGGAAGATGGGATAAAATTCTTTATTTGCTTGTTGCCCTGAAAAGATTCTGAGACCTCTTACTTATATAGCCCGGCTATTGGGACTTGTATCTCAAGCAATCTCTCTAAAGGTTTCCTTATAGATTGGAATACCTTGTATAAGCATGTCCTATTTATTTATTTTCTAATAAGGGTCTCCCCTTATAGATGAGATAGCCCCTTGCACACCAAAACACTTAAAGATAATCCTAGATATTTTCCTCCTTTTTTCTCCGAATTAGTTGCCGAAGAATCCGCGGAAGGGAGGGGACGGCGGCGGCGCCTTGAGCCAGGGGGGCGGCCCGGCGCCCTTGGGCCGCCAGGGCTGTCCTCCCCGGGCCCCTATTTCTGGGGTCGTGACAAGCATCTAATTGATTTATTTTTCTCTACCACGTGGCGTCAAGAACACGCGAGGTTGATTTGATTTCGATTAAAGCTAGCAGCAAGTTGTAGAGATGAGAAGAGTAGGGGCAGAAGTGGAAGGTGAGAGGAAGCCAGAAATATAGCCAGCGTCGTCTCTGGTCGTCTCTGGTTTTGTGTTCTGGTGGGAGGGCAGACGATGAGCTTTTATTGACGTTTCACCACCATAGGAGGGGGAAAAATCCAAGCACTTGATGAGCCCCGCATGGGCCAAGAGAGGGGGTCCAGCAAGGTGCCAAGTCTGTCCCATCGTCTGCCGTGTACTCCATGCACACTCCAGGGACTCGCCAGGGGCTATCAATTTCTCTGCCGATTCAGCGACAAGCGGCCTCGTGGATCAAATCGTGGGTGCAAAGTTAGAGGTGACGGGTGCCAAAAAAAAAAAAAAAAAATGTACTATATGCAGTAACAGTGACACAGATGTACGAAGAGCCGGTTCGTGCACAGGAACCTCTGGTGCCGTCTCAGTACCTCCTCATCGTGCCGCACTATCAGCGCTGCTGCATGTATCCTCACCGTCTCCATCTCGATGCAAATGGTTTGAACGACCAGTTGCACACATGCACTCCGTCCCTAACGGCTACTTGACCCTCCGGTACATTTGGTTGATATAAAGTTCCAACTAAGTTCAAACTGGTTCCAACCAGTTCTATGATGCAAATGGTTCCAACGACATAGTTATGGACACAGAATCATGTTTTCGCATCAGAAAAAGCAGAGGAGAATGACAACAAGAACAACAAATATTGAAATATTACACCTTGACACTCCTCTCTCTCCCTATCTCTCTCTCCTGCTTTGGCATGCATACGCTGCATTTTTTTTTCTTTTCAGAAGGCACAGGAACACCTACGTACTCTCCCACATGCAGCTTGTCTAGGCACCACGTCATCATGCATTTTATGTCGATGCCGGCCAATGAGTGCAGGCTTTTCTTAAATTGAGTGAACTTGTAAAACTATTTTTCGCTTCATGGTGAGGTTTATAGGCCAGTGTCAAAGAGACCGAAGCAGAGATACGATAGCTTTCTGCGTAGAAGAGGCTCAATGAACACCCTCACCACAAAGCGCAAGTACACAGCACCGATCCGATCCGTGCACCATGGCTCGCGCACCGAGCTGTTCAGCTGGTGCAGGCCGTGAAGAGGCGGGCAGCTTTGCTTTAAGTTGCCACCGCGACCGTGCAGGCTTTATTTTCGAGTGCCGGCGCATTCGGCGCATGCCTGTGTGAAGAGACTGAACGAGAGAGTAGTAGCTCTCCGTGTGTAGAAGAGGCTCCTCAATGAATGAACACCCTCACCAGTCTGGATGCATGCATCTCGGCGCATGTGGCCAGGAGCCAGCGGCCACGAGTAGCCCCCTGCATGCAGCGACTAGCTAGTCTATACTATAAAACAATAGTACTAAAGAGGAGTGCGTGCTCGACGAAGCCGGTGTAGCCCACGCCCGGGCAGGAATTCTCTGTACACCTGTGACACGTTCTGACCCGGCTCAAACATCGAGGTATGTCACGCATCCCATGGAAAGTTTGCACACCCGTGATCCCTCTCTGTCTCGACGGTTTGCAAATGATGCGATTTGACGTAATCTCCCTGTCCCTAATAACTGTCGTCATGGTGTACGTGTCACAAGTTTAATTTAATTTAAAAAGCCATGCAACACTTATATCCTTTTAAAAAAACTAGGTTTAAAGGGCTTTTCAATCTTACTATTACTAATTGGAGGCTCCAACGGAGACTCCACGTTAACTCTCACCAGACCCACTAGAAAAAAATAAATACTATAAATTTTCACTTTAATTAGAAACATCCGCCTTCAAATCTATAGACTAAGGCAATCGGTAACCATTAGATCTTCTTTATTTTTTAAAAAATTACCCACCTCTACCATATTGTTATTATTATTATAGATAGAGATAAGGAAAAAACAAATCTACTATTCTCTCAAAATCAACGTAGGATTTTGCCTACCATGGTCCACGACCGAGCCGCCAGAAGAGGTCTTAGCCGGGTATCCATGTCGAGGGATATCCTCGCAAGGTATCCATTCACCTGCCTAAGGAGATGTTCAATCGGAGAGATAGAAAGGAGGGCGCCGTCTCAAGATCGCCGGCCGCCGGGCGGCTGTCTTGTGGTCCTTGCCTCACAGGGCCGAACAAGCGAGGAAGCCAACACACCCATGGAGTTCGTCGTTTTTGACTTTTTGAACTTCATGGTTGACCATCCGTCTTATTCAAAATATTTATGTAAATCATAAAATAAATTAATTAATATTCAAGTATCTTTATTGATAAAATAAGTCGTAACAAAATAAATTATATTTGTGTAAATTTTTTGAATAAGGCGAAACATCGAATAAGATGGCGCGAAATCTAGGATGACAAACTCGATGGGGACGGAGGGAGTACATCAACAACGGCGCCTGGACGCCGAGTCCTCCATCTTAAATGCACACAGTGTCACCGACGTCTACCGGCACCAGGTTCGCGTTCAACCCCCACTTGCGGCTCTCTGTAACCGGCTTCATGGTGTGAGTGTCGGCCAGTGTCAGACTTTGCTGTGGTTTCATGTTGATTACTTCCTGGCGACCTGATTGTGATCAACGATCGAACAATTTTCTATGTCAGGCTTCTCTACTTTCACCATCTTGCTTGCTTGCATAATAAAATTTGTACTGTGGGGACTGATTGGTTCGAGTAGTACTACATGAACGAATGTTTGAGGGGTGCTTAATTATTGTGAGCCTGTAAGGTCGTAGTGATGATCACCATCCATGGCAATGAATCGTTCGCAAAATTAGTTTGAAAGTGTTGTCATACGTGGCTACACACGCTTCTGCTATTTCTTTTGATCACTTTTGTCTACTGTAATGTACATGATATGATACTTGACCATTAGGTATAATTTTCATTTTCATATTAATATCCTTGAATTAGTATACATAAATAAGTTTCAATTAATCCTGTTCGAGAGAATCACATCTATCTTTTATTAATTTAAGCATAATGTTTTTATTAATTTAAGGATAATGTTTTTTCAACCACCGGCAGGAATCGCCTTATGTGAGAAACAAATATGATTAATCTATTCTTGCACAGCTCCATGTATGTTGGCTGATATTGTCTGGATGCACGGAGTTGACAAGGACAACATCGAGAACGGCCCCACACCTATATGAACGTCACCACCACACCGGGCGACCCAAAGATAAGTAAGGACGCCATTTGCAATGGCTCCTGCCCAAACGATGCCGCTGCACAGGAGCGTGACGCTACACTACCGGCCGACACCAACAATGGAAGCAATGCTAAACTGACTATCTACGAGCGAACACCGACGAGGAAGGCAACGCTACATACTGACTACCTACTACTAGCACACACCGATGAGGAAGGCGAGATGACGCGGGTGGGGGAGCTGACGTTACAGCTGGGCCAAGCCAATTTGACCTACTTGGTTAAGCACGCAGCACTCCAGTTGGACAACATATGTGCCCCAGTTAGTATGAAAAATACCATAAATTCCAGGCATCAAGAAAAACTATTAGTTGCTAAACGAGGTGACTATTTCTATGCAGCATAGTATACGTTTGGAGGAAGACGGCTTCGTGCCATGCACCGACAACTGCCATGCACCGACAACTGACATTTTTGATCCAGCTGCATCAAGTTGATGGATGGATGGGCATGCGCTAGCATCACATCTACAATAACGTTGGCACCTGCCGCACCTATAGACTAAAGGTATGGCCTTTTTTTGCTAGATGCAATAATTATATTTTAATTTATCCACCGCTGTTGTACATGTATAATATGGTACTTATTGACCAGGGAGGTGTTCCACGCCGGCCGGGGCAGGAATTCTGTAAACCTGTGACACGTTCTGACCCGGCTCAAACATCGAGCTTTCACGCATCGCATGGAAAGTGTGCACACCCGTGATCTCTCTCTGTCTTGACGGTTTGCAAATGATGCGATTTGATGTAATCTCCCTGTCCCTAATAACTGTGGTCATGGTGTACGTGTCACAAGTTTAACTTAATTTGAAAGACATGCAACACTTATATCATTTTAAAAAAACTAGGTTTAAAGGACTCTTCAATCTTACTATTACTAACTGTAGGCTCCAACGGAGACTCCACATTAACTCTCACCAGACACGTTAACTACCTGAGGGTCTAATAAAGAAGAAGAGGGAGTTGGCTGAGAGAGTAGCAAAGAAAGTTGGGGAGCCTATCACGGTGGTAATGAATGAGGAAAGATCAACTCTACACCATACTTGCGGGCCAAGGTCTGGCTGGAACTCAAGAAACCACTTGTGCGTGTGGTTATGATTACGCTAAAGGAAAAAAATGAAATACTTAGTGCAATATGAAAAATTACCTGGCTTCTTTTACTTGTCTTCTGTGGATGCATGGGGCATGAAGTTACAGAGTGGAGATGGGACCCATAGTATAGAGAGAGTTGGGAATGGGGTGATTGGCTGCGTGTTCCATTTGTTTCACTGGGACCTGGTATAGATGATCCTCGAGGTGGTGGTGGAAGAGGACGTGGTAGAATGAGAGGAAGAGGAGGAGGGCGAGGTGATGTATATGATGATAATATAGATCACATGGAGGTGTCTCTGGGAGAAGATCATATTTCTGATAATCTGCTGTCCAAGAAGAAAGGAGAAGTGAATGAAGATGGGCATGGACAAGTTGTGAAGCAGGTTAACTAAACAGAAGGATGCAGTTATTAGCCCGATAAAAGAGCAAGAGAAAAAAGGCCAACAAAGGAGATAGTAGAGGCGGTTGATGATGTAACCAAACCAATTGCAAAATCGGCACTCTCCTTCGAGGAGAGTGACCGGGCACAATGAAAATCTTGGCTTGGAACTGCCAGGGCCTAGCTAGTGGCCGGGCAGTTCGTGCGCTTCTGGACATTCAAAAGCGGGAGAAACCGGATGTGTTTTTTTCTGTCACATTTGAGACACATTTGGGTAAAGTGAAGGCAGAAAATCTGAAACGGAAGTTGGGGTGTGATGATTTTACCATTCATGAGAGCGATGGTAGGAGTGGGGGATTGCTAATGCTGTGGAGGAGGGAGTTTGACATCCAATGTCAGAATGTGTCTCAATATTTCATTGACGTCATATTTAAGGGGGAGACAGAGTGAAGGTTGACAGGAATATATGATGAACCGAGATGGGAGCATAAGTCCCTGACTGGGAGATGATGCGGTCTTTGCATGGGAGGCTGAATCTTCATTGGCTAGCCATCGGAGATTTTAATGAAATCCTGTACCACCACGAAAAGGAAGGAGGGCGAACTAGATCACAATCTCAGCTGCTAGCTTTCCAAACCACACTTATGGAATGTGAGCTAGCTGATATTGGTTTTTCAGGAGATAAATTTACATGGCAGAGGGGAAGATCAGAGAGCGGCTCGATCGGGGGTGGCAAACACACAATGGAACATGTTGTTCCCCGATGCAGCGCTCATAAATGGAGAAATGTTGAAATCTGACCATCGCCCCATAATTGTCGATATGAAGGGGTTTAGTGTGGACACCACACGAGGGAGGGTCCAAAGCGATTTGAAGCAAGATGGTTAAAGGAGGAAACAGTTGAGGAAATTGTTCAGGGAGCTTGGGCCCGTGCATCGGCAATGGGGCATGGGCCAAAATTGATGGAGAAGGTAAAGGCTGTACATGAAGATATGCATTTCTGGGACCGTGAAATTCTCAAAAACAACTCAACGTATGAAGAAACTAAAGAGAGAATTAGAAACCTTGAGACGCGGACCATTGACAGATGAAACAATAGCTGCACAGAAAGAAATCCTCCTACGGCTGGAGTTGTTGCCTGAGCAAGAAGAGATGATATGGGTCCAAAGAGCTAGGGCTAACTGGCTCAAACATGGAGATCGTAACACAAAATTCTTCCATCAGTATGCGTCAGCCCGGAGGCGCAGAAACTTGGTTAAGGGGCTGGTTGATGACCAAGGAGTTAGATATGAAGGAACATACGAGATGAAGGAGATGATCAGGGATTATTTTTCTAATCTATTCACGTCTAAAATACAGGACATTGATCAGGAAGTGCTAGGGGATGTTGGCCGCAGGGTGTACAGACATGAACCAATTTCTCCTAGCCCCTTTTACAAGAGAGAGGAAGTAAGAAAGCAGCTTTGTTTAGTATTGGAGATATTAAAGCACCTAGACCGGACGGGTTGCACGCTATATTCTATAAACGGTTTTGGAATATGTTGGGTGAAGAGTTGATTGAATAGGTATTACATTCAGTTAACAACGCTATTGTCCCAGAGGGGTGGAATGATACCACTATAGTCATGATCCCAAAGGTGGGATATTCCAGACAAAGTTGCACAGTTTAGGCCAATCTCATTGTGCAACGTGATCTACAAGGTAATTTCTAAGATGTTGGCGGGCAGACTCAAAATCATACTGCCAGATATTATCAGCCACCACCAAAGTGCTTTTGTTCCGGGAAGATTAATCACAGATAATATCTTACTAGCATACGAATGTATCCATGCTATGAAGAAGAAAAAAAAAAGGAAAAGGGGGTCTGTGTGCAATAAAGCTTGATATGCATAAAGCTTATGATAGGGTGGAATGGCCCTATCTCGAGAAAATTATGCAAAAAATGGGTTCTGATCAGAGGTGGATTAAAATTATAATGGCATGTGTATCATCAGTCAGATATAGAGTTAGATTTAACTCTACAGAAACGGATATCATCCAACCAACAAGGGGATATGGCAAGGTGATCCGTTGTCGCCGTATCTATTTCTGCTAGTGGCTGAAGGTCTATCTTACATGTTGAAAGGAGCAGAAGAGAGAGGGACCTGGAAGGTGTACGAGTATGCAGAGAAGCCCCTGTTATATCACACCTGCTGTTCGCGGACGACTCCCTCGTCATGATGCATGCAGACAGGAAGAATGCTGATGTCTTGATGAATATATTAAATAGATATTGTGCAGCTTCAGGTCAGAAAATCAGTGAAGCAAAGTCAAGCATTTTATTCTCGAGTAACACAGAGGTAAACATGAAGACAGAGGTCTGTGCAATTCTAAATATTATGACTGAATCTCTTAGCGATAAGTACTTGGGGTTACCAGCTATGGTGGGTGCAGATCAAAGTGATTGCTTCCATCACTTAATTTATCGGGTGAATTCTAGGATAAATGGACGGAAGGAAAAATTGCTAAGTTTGGGGGAGAAGGAAATCCTGATTAAATCGATTGCTCAAGTTGTACCAGTATATGTAATGATGGTGTTTAAAATTCCTAAAAAGATTTGCGAATGAATAACAATGGCCATTTCGCAATACTGGTGGGGTGATGACAATGATCATAAGAGGATTCATTGGCAAGAGTGGTGGAAAAATATGTATGCCGAAAGGCAAAGGAGGCCTAGGTTTCAGGGATTTACAATCTTTTAACTTGGCTATGCTAGCAAAGCAAGTATGGAGATTGTTACGTGAACCTGAGTCTTTATGTGCAAGGGTTCTCAGAGCTAAGTACTTCCCTGATGGTAAATTGCTAGAGGCAAAGCTGAAATCTGGAAGCTCATATACTTGTCAAAGTGTGTTAATTAGCAGGACTCGAATGCTTCAAACTTGGCTATATTTGGAGAGTTGGAGATGGCTCACAAATCAATATATGGGAGGATAATTGGATCCCAGGAAGCCACAATATGAAGATTGTTACACCGAGAGCGAATAACATAATTACAAAGGTTGAGGAGATAATCAATCCAGATGACTCAACATTGGATACTAATCTGGTCCGGTCTATTTTTGGTGGTGTGGATGCAACTCGCATTCTACAGATTCCACTTACCTCGGGCAGATGTGGTTGCCTGGCATTATAATAGGAATGGTCTTTTCTCGGTGAGATCAGCTTATCATGGTCAATGGAAGAAGAAGTACGAGCACAGGATGTATGGAGGAACGGGTAGTGGTCCTAGCAGTCAACAAGTTTGGAAAAAGCTATGGAAACTCCAAGTTCCAGGGAAAATTAAGATCTTTGGTTGGAGGGCAATCAATGGCCTGCTACCATGCAAAGCAATCCTAGCAAATAGACATATCGCTCCTACAGGTGGGTGTACGGTTTGCAATAGGGGTGCGGAAGATATTAAACATTTGATCTTTGTATGTGATAGAGCGAGAGCGGTATGGAGATCAATAGGAGTTTGGGAAAGCATCAATCATCTCCTGGTGACTCATTGCTCTGGCTCCATTATTTTGGAAGAATTGATACGAAGGGGGTGAGCAGGGTCCAAGGCTTGGACGTTGGATTGGCTGAGCTGATTCTAACAGGAGCTTGGTTCTTGTGGTAGGAAAGAAGGCAGCTAGTTCATGGTGAGAATGTTCAGCAGCCACCAAGATCAGGTCTGTCTATTATCTCTCTAACAAAGAACTATAAGTTGGCGGCTGAAAAAAGTGTAAAAATTCGCCAAGGATGGAAGAGACCAAGAGAAGGTTATATCATGCTAAATATTGATGCGTCTTATGAGAAGACGATAATAGCTGTGGAAGTACGGGTGCAATTATCCGGGATAGCTCTAGAGGAATGATCGCTGCATCAAACAACTATATTCCTCAATTGGTGGATGCTCCAATGGCAGAAGCACATGCTCTGAAGGAGGGGCTGATGCTAGCACAACACATTGGAGGTAACCGTATCATTGTTCAATCTGATTGTATGGAAGTTGTTGACATTATGAAGGACGGGGATTCACAGCTAACTCTGGGGCTGCGATATATGACGATTGCAATATTGTTTGGGGGAGGTTTTCAGGAGATCTCCATTGAACACTCAAATAGGGAAGCAAACCAAGTGGCTCATGAATTAGCTAGGCAAGCTATGATTACAAAAAATTTCTGTCTTTGGGACGATGATCCCCTAGTTTTATTATTCCTCTGTTAGCTAATGATGTAACCCTCCTGATTCAATAAAGTTTGCCTACATGTTGCTCAAAAAAAAGTAGAGCATAACCACCGTAGATATATGTATATATATATAATAAAGGTTTTGCTATTAATTAACCATTCTCAGCTGGCTGAATAAAAAAAAAAAACTCTCAAGAGCACCTAATTTGAAGACAAACTAACCACAGACTAAGAAAACAGGCATCAGGTTGCCTATATATATATGTGGATTGTGGAGTGTGATGTGGCATCCAACAGCCATGCAACATGCCAGAATTCAGGTACTGCTTGCTTTCAGTCATTATTAACTAATCAAACTCATAAACAAAAGCCAATAAGGCAATAAATAAAACAGCCAGTGGGTACAGTTGTGAAGAATCATGTATCTCAACAACAGTCCCATCCATACAGATCCTTGCACTACTACACCTGCAGTCAGTGTTCAGGACTGCTCAACTGTCCACTCAAACTCACAGCTAGCCTTGTTCAGGCCAAAATTCCACAATTGTGCACAGATATGCAGTTAGTTATTATGTGTACTATTTTCATGCAATGAAAAAGACCTGTCTAGTTTAGAATTACGATTACTGATGGAAGTGGAGAGATCACAGCTTGCAGGCTCATCCATCAATATACAAACCATACGCCCACAAGGCCACACTAAACACTTTCTGATAGACTATTACCTGATTTGAGATGAATAATGTTCTCCATTATTTGCGGGATTCCTATAAATCTATAGGAGAATCATTGCAGCAACCATCTAATGGCATGATCTCACACGCAACTCAACTATGACTAACACTACGGAAATTGGGTCTTCGCCCGACAAATTTGCGCGTTTTGCCGACAGCCCAAAAATAAATCTTTCGGCAAAGATTTTCTTCGCCCGACAGCGCGTTCGGCAAAGAAAAACGTTCGGCGAAGCTGCCTTCGCCCGTACCCGTTTCGGCAAAGAAGCACGCTAGGCAAAGATCGCCTAGACGGTCGGCGAAGGGCGCCTATCGGCGAAGCCTCGCTTCGCCGAAGGGGCGGGGGCCGAAGGGTGGGTTGTCGGCATAGACTGGTCGGCCGTAACGCCGTCGGTTTGCGTAACCTTTGCCGACAACTTTTAGTCCGTCCCTCGGCAAAGGAAAAAAAACTTTGCCGAGTACAAAAAAAATATCTCGGCAAAGTGTGATTTTTTATCGCACCAAACGTCGCCACGTGTCCCAAAACCTTTTTACCGAGTGTGCGTGCCCAGCCGAAAGTGTCGCTGCGGGGCTCTCGGCAAGACTGCCTTTGCCGAGAACCTAAATTACACTCTCGGCAAAGATGGCCTTTGCCGAGAGCCCCGACCCGACTCTCGTGAAGCACAAATTTTTTTTTTTAGCCGTCACAACTTTTTTAGCTTAGCTACGGTACTTGTAGTTCGTTGTTGAAGTTTACAATTTTTTTCAATCTTTTTACTATATTTTATGACTTTTTATGTATTATTTGAATTTCTTTTAAAAACTAAAATTTTAAGCGCAAGTGATTCGAATAATGGATCTAAATGATTCAAAAATGATAAACATGATTGTGAGTGCATATTGAGTCCTCATCCATGGCGGACACCAAAATTCGAATATCTTGTGCGCCGAAACACGTCGGCTCACTTGAGGGTCGATTGTTTTAAAATTCTATAAAATTCAAACAGAGTTGAAAATCATGAAATTTGACGAGTTGTCCTTATATTGCATGTGTACACTATGAAAAAAAGTTGAGTCAATTTAGGTGCGGTTGCATCTCGGATGGCGCTTGCCGTACATCGTGAGCATGTGATTACAAAAACTCACATGAAGATGTCTCGCCAACGACCATCCGAGATGCAACCGCATGAAATCGACTCAAATTTTTTTTCATAGTGTACATAATCGATATAAGGACAACTTGTCAAATTTCATGATTTTTCAACCCGTTTGAATTTTATAGAATTTTAAAACAATCGACCAAGAAGTGAGTCGATATGTTTCACAAGACAAGATATTCGATTTTGGTGTCCGCCATGGATGAGGACTCAAGATAGACTCACAAGCATGTTTATCATTTTTTGAATCATTTAGATCCATTATTCGAATCACTTGCGCTTCAAATTTTAGTTTTCAAACAAAATTCAAATAATACATGAAAATTCATAAAATATAGTAAAAAGATTGAAAAAAATTGCAAACTTCAACAACGAATCCTATGTACTCGTAGCTGCTTACAGAAAAAGTTGTGATGGCTAAATCAAATTTTTAAATTTTTCTTTGCCGAGGGCGGGCGCCAGGGCTCTCAAGAAAGACAAAATTCGCCGAGAGGGTGCTCGGCAAAGGCTGGAGCTTTGCCGACGGCCGGATCGGGGGCCGCTCGGCAAGGCTAGCGCTTTGCCGACGGCGGATCGTGGGGCGCTCGGCAAGGTTAGCGCTTTGCCGACTACCTAGATGCCGCTCGGCAAAGAAGGAAAAAAAATAAGAACCCTAAAAACCCTCACGCCACACACACACACACACTCACACGACACACACACTCACACACACGCCGCCGCCGCCGCTGCTTAGTCGCCGCCGCCCGCGCCTCCTGGGCCGCCCTCCTCCTGGCCCGGCCCGGCGGCCACGACCAGCCCACCCGGGCGCCCACGCGCCCAGCCGGCGCCTCCCCCGAGTCCGGCCGGCCAGCAGCAGCCGCCCGGGCCCGAGACGCCTAGGCTCCCCGCTCCCAGGCGGTGGTCGCCCCCGCTTCCCGGCTCCTGCGATCCTGCATCCGTTATCTCTCTCTTCTTCTTTACCTTGTGCACATCTCGGTATATGAGCGAAAAGCACGAGGCCCGGTGGCACGGCACGAGGCACGAAATTTTGGCCCGACACGAAGCACGGTTGGATTCGGGCCCCAAGACGACGAAGCCCGCTCTGGTCGGGCACAGGCGACCCGGGGCACGTGGGCCCGGATGGCACGGCACGAAAATTCAAAACAGGCCGAGTAGCGGCCCGGTTGCAAGATGTGGCCTTCTATAAAACAAAGAAAAATACAGCCCATTTACCTATCGGCCACCACATCTCCCGCCATCCAAACCCTAACTCATTCCCTCTCACACGGCCTCTCTCGCGTCGGCCTATGACTCGCACCTCCCAATCGTCTGTCCGCGCCCGCCGCGCCACGCCTCGCCACCTCCGTGGGCCACGGCCAAGACGACGGGCGCCACTCCTCCGCGTGGCGGCGGCGGCGACGGCTTCGAAGCCGGCCCAGCCTTGGGGCACCGCCACGGAGCTCATGCGGCGGCGGCGCCTCCTGCGCCGCATCAGGTCAAGCATAAAGTCAAGCCGCGGCGGCCACCTCCACCGCCGGCGGGCGACGAGGCTCGACCCGGACTGGCTCAGGCCTCTTCTCCCCTAGCGATGGCGTCGACCATGGCCGGGCTCTCCTCCCCACCCTTACACCGTGGCCGTGGACGGGGGTTTGCCATTTGGGCCCGTGCCTGGCGGGGCCGGGCACGGCCCGAAAAAAAGCCGTGGGCCATGCCCCGGCCAACCCCGGGCACGGAGGTGCTCAGACGGGCCCGGCCGACGGTGGCCCGTGGCGGTCGGGCCCGTGCCCTAACGGGCCGTGCTTGGCACGGTCGGGCGGTCGGGCCGTGCCGGCCCATTGCTCATCTATACATCTCGGTGAGCTACTGCCTCTTGTTTTGCTGAGATCCGGATCGGCTTCTATTTTCGGTTTTTGAATATTTATAGTGATTCAGGCAGTCATATTGTAGGGCATAGGAGCACTTTGAATCATTGATGTCATCATTTATGTTATTTTTTTATTTATATATCTATTAGTATCTGGCCAGTAAGCATTTTAGTCTTCTATTATTTAGCCCCGTCGTGACCCGTTTCTGGACTTGCCACTGATTGTGTGCTCTGTGCTCTTTTCTGAATGATAAATGTATTTTGAGACGAAGACAAGTGTTCAGTGCACGATTTGTGTCAGGAATGTGTTGAACTCTTAGACATTTGCTGTCTATTTAGGGAATAAATTTTGGAATCAAATTTTCATCTAGAACATTCTAGTTGAGCAATAGATTTTGACACTAGTAAAAGTGGAATGGATTTGGCTCTGAATGGTTGATTATATGTAAATATACAATATAGTACGTGTTCTTGGCCTTTGTATAGTTCGGTTCCTGTGTTCGGTGGTTTTGGAAACTAGAATGCCTAAGTACATCAAGTTCTACTTATAATCTTTGTGTGGCTATATTGTTCAGTACAGTTACTATGCCTGTTATGGCGGTGACTATGGTTGGAGGGACGGCCGAGGGCCTTGCCCTGGCTGAGCACGAGAGAAGGCTTTTCCTTCTTACTCTTGCTTGACTCTAATCCCCATACATGTTACATCACATATAAATAGCCTCCTTTGTTAATCAATACTATAATTCCTCTCTTCTTTCCTACTATTCCTCCAACCTTGCAAACTAACCCAATCACCTAACTAAGGCAAGGCTGAACAGATTTACCTCTAATTCAGGCGTAACTGTTAGCCACTAGTTAGACCCATGGTTAATATTGGTTTTTGTGTATCTTGTATTGATGAAAATGACATGAGTTTCCACTACAACCAGCTCCTTTCCATTGCCACTGCAACTTGAAGTCAACATAGTATGAACTTGAAGTTTGAAATCTGAATGTGTCTATAAGCACTACATTCATATCCATTATCATTTCTTCATGTGCAGGCAACTTGAAAGACAAGCAGGGTTGCATCCCGCAATGTCAGCTCCCAACAGTGATAGCAACATGCAGCAGCTAGTCCCTATAGCACCACCAGGAAAGGTTTCTGGTGGTGACAGTGGGAAGGAGTTGGTTGTGGCCGATCCTCAGTTAAGAGTTCAGGAGGTGTTAAACTGCGAGAGGACGAGGAGGACCTGGCGGTGAAGCTCAGGCGCGTCTTGGAGAATGTCCCCCTGCGTGTCAGTAACACATCAGGGTCCTCCGCTGGCTCTGGCTCCGGTGATTTCCACCAGGTATTCTCCTTCCCGCCCTCATGTGTGTGGATGCACCATTGTGGTTTTTCGGTTGCTTATATATCTTAATCAGCACTTGCTGTGTAGACTTCCACATGATCCTGGAAATAATTGACTTAACCAACTAATCGTTCATCTGGGCCCTCAAGTTGCTGTTTTCTCAGGAAAAAAATATACCAATCTCCCTTGTTTTGCATGTACTGTGTATCTGTAACATTGTGAGGAGCATTGTGGTTACTATACGCTGCAGAAATATTTACTAATTTCAGTATGGTTTTGCTGTTATAGCTGCAAAAATATATGCTGTGAACTCGCTTTTGTACCGAAAGGACTAAATGCTTCTGATCCATCGAAGGGCCCTGATGATCCATCGAAAGTAGCACATATTATTATCTGTTTGATATGTCTTTCAAAAGAAGGGCCCTGATGATTCCTGAATTACAGTAGTTTTTCTACAGTGCAAAAATCTACTAAAAAAATAATATTTAGCTAATATTACAAGCAATGATTAGTATGTGCCAATTCTCAGTTCACATGATTGTCAGACTGGACTACTTAGTCTATCCATTGAATGCAAACCTGCTAGCACATGAGGTTTTGATTGAGCATCTTTATTCAACATGAAACCTTGGCATCTTCCATATATGAGTGTACTCGTACATGAAATCATGTCTAACACTTGCAACCTTGTCTTCTTTGCACAAGGCTTCCACTCCTGGATCGGCGGGGTCGAATCAGCCGGCTGTAGGTGCTCCAGGTGTTGAGCAAGTCTTGGCGTCCCGAACCATCGGTATCCACCTCTCCCACCTTTACCGCCTAAAGAATGAACTTGTGAGACTCGTTAGACTTGTTTGGACCATTTGTGGACTTGATGTATCTCTTGTGGACATGATGTTGGACTTGTGGACATGATGTTAGACTTGTGGACTTGATGTTATACTTGTGAGACATGTTTAATATGGGTTCTGTGATATATCACTGTGTTTTATGTGCTGGATGTATGGAATGTGATATACATATGTTCTGTGATTGAATAGATGTGATATATATTATATACTCCCTCCGGGCTGGTATTAGAAGTCGTTTTGGACAAGGTTTGGGTCAAACATCGGGAATATAAATCATCAATAACTTTTAAGTTATTGAGTTTGTAAATATAAAAAAATATATGAGTAGATTTGTCTTAAAAAATACTTTGATAAAAGTATACATATATCACATCTCCATAAATATTTTTATAATAATAAGAGGTCAAAGTTGTGTTTTGGAGACCGTGTCGCTGTTTTAAACGACTTCTAATACCATCCCGAGGGAGTATGTGTTTATTTGTCAAGGTGGAAAGCGAAAACAAATAAAAACTACAATTTTTTTGAGTTCTTTGCGAGAGCGCTTCTCTCGGCAAAGAAGCCCTTGCCGAGAGGTTTTTCAATTGCGTTCGCAAAGCCGGGGCCCAAACGGCCAGCTTCCCAGCTTTTGCCAACAATTTTTACTCGGCTCTCGGCAAAGGCTTCTTCTTTGCCGAAAATACCTCGATGCACGGTGCTCGGCGAAGGTTTTAAAAAAAAAAAATAAAAATTCTTTGCCGAGAGCGGGGGGTGACAGTACTCGGCAAAAGAAGTTATCTTTACCGAGAGTACCTCTCATCGGGTACTCAGCGAAGGTTTAAATAAAAAAAAATCTTCGCCCGACTGTCGGGGCTTTCGGCAAAGGGTTTTAGAAAATAAAAAAAAATTCGGGGAAAAAAATAAGCTTCTTCGCCGACTGGCGGGCGTTCGGCGGCCGGAGTAATGGCCGTCAACACACGGTTTGTTAACGGTCACTTTTCTTCGCCGACAGGTCGTTACCGGGTCTCGGCGAAGGCTTTGCGAAAGTGGTCCCCGGACGGCTGTCGGCGAAGGGCCTATGCCGAAAAAAAAATTCCCGAAGCACCTTCGCCGACAGTCGCGCGAAAAAACTTTTCGGCGAAGCCTTCGCCGAAGGTCAAATGGCCTTTGCCGAACGTCCTGGACCTTTGGCGAAGGACCAGCCTCATGTAGTGTATAAATATAATTCTGGAAGACTAGCATTGGATAAATGGAAATGTTCAGGAGTAGAAAGTTATACAAGTCTGTTTCTTTATGTGGAATTAAAGGTAGTGGCTGCCAAGTCACTGGCATTTTGGATCTTCCGAGTAGCGATGCAACCAACTGGAAGCAGGCACAGGACCCAGTTCCTGCATCAATACTATATGCTACTTACGGGTTTTCAGCATTGGAGAAGCATCACATTCAACTACGAACAACATGAGAAGGGGTTAATAAATAGATATGTCGTACCTCAGCATTAAACTCATCTTTACTTGCATATACCATCATACTCAACATGTTGTGGGCCGCAAAGAACCCAGATGTGTTGCCCACACCTTGCTGCAGGCACTGAGATCATATAAAAAAAAAAAAGGTTAATAATATAACTAAAACACTAATTCACAACTAGAAGTCAAGCACTACTAACTGGAGTTTTGGTTGCATGAGCAAGCTTGACTATTGGATGTCCTGGGTACAAGTCCTTTTGGAAGTTTTCACATGCCCTACACATACAAGAGTTGTTACAACATTTGTTGGACTCAGTAACATATTAAAGAAAGGGACAATATAGTAGGTTACAAAATACTCACTCATCTATCACAGATCTCAACAGACTCAAATCTGTCTTCTTGCCTCTATTGGAGTCGAGGTACAACACCTTGTTCAACTGGGGAACAATGACGACAGTTATCCAGTGGTCGCGGCAGTTATACGCAAACATCACACCGCACATCTGGGATACTGTTCTCGATATGCCTTTTGGGCTGATTCCAGATAACGCACGCTGTGATCTCTATCCCTTCGCAGGGCTGCTAGTGACAGTGCGTCTGGATCAAGAATGGCAATTGGCACACATCACAGCCTAGCTGTTGTAATGTGCATTCTGGGAATAAAGAAGCATAGAAAAGCAATTTAGCAAGCAATGCAAATATATATGAAGAGCATCCCTAGCTAATAAAACTGAACGAGTCTAAAAGAGAAGAAATTGTCCGTACAGTGTCACCACGCGAAGAATTCCTAAATCCAATACGTGAAGTTTGAGGAGGTCAAACAGGCCTTCATATCCCACGGTGAGAAACTCATAGTTGCGGCCACGAAGGAAATAATTCTGCAGCACGCTACCTATTATCCCGGTGTTCTTATTCTCTGCACATGCATTCATGTAGTAGGCATGAAGAGCAGCACACCCAGGTCCAGCCTTGTCAAGTTCTTCTCCTAATAGCATTGGCTGTCCAAGTTCAAAATCGAGGTTGGCCGTAGACGATTTGGCCGGTTCAGCATGCTGTTGCTGCTGCTGCTTGACAGCCACCTGCTGTCCCCGTTTGGTGTTACTCTTGGGTGCTCTACCACGCTGTGGCGGTTCAGCATGCTGTTGCTCCTCCTGCTGCTGCTGTTGCTTGACACTTCGCCTCTTTGTCTATGTTTGGTGTTACTCTTGGGTTCTCTTGAGGCTGCGGAAGATCCAGGTGCACCATGTGTGGACTTATTATTATGTTTATTTCCTTCTGCATTGTCCTTGAAAGCACAATTTCCTTTAGTAAGGGCACTCTGCACTTTCTCACCTTGTGAGGATGAAACATTGCATAAAACGCCCTTCACACTGGTTTTTGGCTGAACTGCCAAGCCGTGTAGTTTCTAATGAGCTAGTGTTAGGGACCTTCTTCGTGATAACACAACACCCTTCCTCCACCGGGAGACAACGGAACAAAGCCTCTCCATGAGTTTTCACCTCGGAGAACTTGCGGGTGGAGTCAACAAAAGGCTCTTATGTTTTACGTTCTACAAAATCAACTTGTACAACAACATATCCTTCCCTGTACAGGAACTGAATTTAACTTTAACGCTTATCTGTGGGAATACTTGACCCTTTGCTACTACCTCCACCCGAGAACCTCCGGGTTGCTTACAAGTGCACAACTGTTGGCTCTGTGACAAGGTCCACGGGATATGAAATTCCCCCACCAGGTCCATCCAACTGTGGAATTGTTGCATACTGCATCCGAGACCGAGGCACGATGTCGTACTTAGCACCTACCAGGCGAAGGGTGTCGGAGGGCAGGTGCAAAATTCACTCCATGTTCACATAGCATGGCAATGATATCTTTAGTTACCCGCACACGGTTCATCTCTAAGGGCATCCACATCCACATCTGAACGCTTCCTCTTTCTATACATGTTGGAGCAATCCGGCCAATGTTTCCAACCAAAATAACTAGACACACACCGCGCACACGCCCTCGGCGCTCTGGGCCCAAGGCCCGTGCGAGCACATCTTTATCCCCGACCCAAGTGTTCGAGAGCCCTAAAGACTCAAGTTTTGCTTGTTTCTCTACAACTTGCTCGAAACCCTTTCGCCTTGACTTTGACACCCATTGAATCTTAGTTTGAACCTTCGGACGTCTTAACCAACTTACCATGTCCACGCAGATAATCCCTAGAGCGACCTTCTCAGAAATGCGTGCCAAGGATTAGTGATGCCATCGGCGGCTAATTCCTTATCCTCTTCCTTCCACTTTTCGGCCGCTCCATCATAACCTGTTGTCCCCTGGCAAATGGTCATGCTTGTTCGTCGCCCGAATCTTCCCAATTTCTCACTTTTTTTGCTTTGCTTCTTCGGCTCCATTGTATTTTCACAAATTCATTCCATTCTTGATCCTTAATGAATGGGTGCTTCTCCCCGGCATTCAGCCCTTTCCTCGACAAAAATTAAGCGTGCCTAGTTCGCTTTTAAATGTTCTCCAGCTATGACTTACCATCATCATCATCACGTGACACGCCTTTTCCCTCAAAGATTCTTCAAACTCCAATGTAGGCGGACACACTTTCGTCAAATAAATTCTTCTTGTCATCTTCGGTTAGATCATTGAATGAAGGCATGATGAAGGATAACCTTTGTCTAGCAATCAAA